>JACCGJ010004021.1:0-21912 GCA_013407085.1 Atriophallophorus winterbourni | reverse complement strand
GCACTGTTCAATGGTGTGTGCACAAGCAGTGGTTTTGTCGAGCGATCGATGATGAATATCGTGAGCGCAACTAAAAACGATGTTCACGAATAAGAGCAAAATCATACTTGAATCCGGCGATACGCTTCGGTAGTTGATCGCAAGATGTTGAATATATAACCAGTCGATTGTGAAGTATAAGACCATTCCGATGACGTTACTCCCTTTGATGACCTTAAGAGTATTAACAGCGTTGAACGTGTAGATCCAATATGGCAAAATCACGAGAAATCCTAATTTGCTCGTATTATCGAATATCACTACGTGAGTGGTATATCCAGAAAGCTGAAAGGGACTCCATCAAGGTATAATTTATCCACGCACGTGTAAGTGTAAGAAACGTATATCCTGATAATCAGGAGCTCAAAATAATGCGACTGCACTGCACGTTTGGTAGATGGAATGTAAGAAACGTTTATATTCAGGGAAATAGTCTACACTGTATACGCTAACTGAATTCCAGGAAGCCGATGATACACTAATCCAAAAGCCCAAGTAAAGTCTATATTCTGTGTCTCATCTGGTTTCCATTTAGCAACCATTTTGTGGAGCTATTAAGATAACAAAGGAGGCTATGCAGGCAAGATATACGCCTAAAAAATCCATGTTGTGATACTCTCAGAACTATTAATCGACAGAGATTCCGGAAGATTTTGTCGAGAAACATTTTTCAAATAGTTTCGAATTGACACTATTCAAGTGACAGGTCTACAGTTGCCAAAAGTTGACCTGCAGTTATCCTTTATTATCGGTTCTACTATTGCTTCATTTCATGTACCAGGAACAAATCTGATTTTATTCAAGGATTGTGGAGTTTGCAGAGTTGTTGGGTGAGGACTAAAGCTACATTTTGGTTAAATTCAATGAATACTATTGTTATAATCCCGGGTTTTAAGATTAAACTGTATCTCAAACAGACAATTGAGCAGAGAGGTTCTGGATGAAAGTTCTATTGATACAAGGTGGGACAAAGAGCACCACAGTCCAATTGAAGGGTAGGCTAAAACAGAGGAGAAGAATTGTTAGTGTAAAGTAAACACAATGATAAGTATAATTCGTTTGGAGGTGACCCTCCTAACACCTCCCTCAGGAAGTCTTCAACGATAGGACTGTTTACGTGGGTTCAGCTGCAAAGGTTTGACTTTCTTTCGAACACGGTCGGTCCATCTTCTTGGTGTACAGTTAGTTTGAACATCTCGCTTTTATGGCGAGGATATGGTCAACCTCTCAGGTAGTTCAAATGTGTCTAGCAAGATGTCCAGTGGAATACCAGGATCGTGGTTTACAATCTCGGGCAAAGAAGATGGGCGCAGCTGATTTGCATGACGGATCCAGATGGAAGATTGTACATCAACTTCATAGATCACGTGTCCCACGCGGCGAACAATTTGTCCGTATGTCCATGTTTCACCACCACTTCGATAGTCTTTTGCCAGTACGGATGCACCTGGCTTATAGAACCGACTGACGGCTCCATGGTGATGGTTGAACTGGTTTTCCATGCGTCGGTTTTTAGGCATCTCATTAGAAAACGATGGACGGATGATGTCCAATGGTAATCGAATCTTTCGATTCAGGAGTGCCTCTGCCGGGGATACACTGTTAGGTACATTGGGATTCGGTGTGGCTCGGTAACTGAGCAAGAACCTTTCAATGATGTCTGACGTGGTTCCTTCCCCTCTGAGTTTCAAGAGTGCTCTCTTGAATGTATCCACAAATCTTTCTACTTGTCCGTTGGATTGTGGGTGAAACGGAGGCGTGCGTTTATGCTCAATACTGTTTTGTTGACAGAATGATGCAAACTCCGCCGAAGTGAAAGCTGTTCCGTTGTCGGAAACAAGAGTATCGGGGACACCAAATCGGCTGAATACCTGCTGCAGTTTAGTAATCGTTGCACTTGAAGTGACTCGAACCATGTGAAACACTTCGGGCCATTTGCTGAATGCGTCGACTAGGATCAAATAATTTTGATTGTTAATCGGACCAGCAAAATCAATATGAACCCTGGACCACGGTGATTCTGGTGTGGGCCATGAAAATAACTCGGTTTTTCTAGGGGTCTTCGCCGCCAATTGACAGTTAGAACATGTTTTTACGAGACCCTCTAGCTGTTTATCCATATTAGGCCAATATACATAACTTCGTGCCAACGCTTTCCTATGGCTAATGCCAGGATGACCAAAGTGAAACTGTTTGAGAACATCCTTTTGTAGTGTTGATGGCACAACCACACGTTCTGCGAACAACAGGCATCCTGCGTTTTCTGATAGAGACCCACGGCGCCGAAAGAACGGTTGAAGATTTTCGTCACATGTACGGGACCATTGGGTGCGGTTGAAATGTAGGACCTTCTGAAGGACGGTATCGTGAGCAGTAGCCTCACGTATCATATCAGAGGTTATTGGTAACGCACGAATAATATTAGTAAAAACATTACTGATGTCAGGTTCAACGGTTATTGACACGATGACGGTATCCTCAGGTTGCTGGCGCTGCGAATCCATTAGTCTGGATAATGCATCTGCTTGACCAATTGCATCAGTAGATTGATATTATATGGTAAAGTTGTAACCTAAGAGCATGGTAGCCCAACGCTGTAAACGATTTGCAGTATAAACAGGAATACCTTTCTTTGAACCAAATATACTGATGAGTGGCTTGTGATCAGTTATGAGCGTTAAATGACGTCCATACAGCATTTTATGAAACTTTTTGATTGCGAAGACTATTGCTAAAGCTTCTTTTTCGATCTGACCGTAATTACGCTCTGTGGTGGACAGAGATCTGGCTGCATGTGCGATTGCTTTTTCTTTACCATCAGGAAATATGTGAGAAATGACAGCTCCGATACCGTAATTAGATGCGTCAGAAACAACAGTTATGTCCATGTTCGGATCATAGTGTGTAAGAAGCAAATCAGAAGTGAGCATTGACTTAACTTTTTCGAAAGATGATTGACATTCAGCTGACCAATTCCATTTCACGTCCTTTTTTAAAAGATGATTTAAAGGATGACGAACACGATGCATGTCTGGAACAAATGAACTGTAATGACTGATAAGTCCCAGGAATGATCGTAGCGTGGATAGATCCGTTGGTGGGGGCATGATTTTTATGGCTTGAATATTTTCTGGATCAGGGTGTCGACCATTTTGATCAAAAATGAAACCAAGATATTTTATAGATTCTAGAAAAAATTCGCATTTGTCTGCCCGTAAACGGAAACCATACTGTTGAATTCGTTCGAGCACAGAATCTATACGATCTGATAGTTCATCATGATTGGGTGCTGATATGATAATATCATCAAGGTAAGCTGCAACTCCTGTTAAACCCGTCAACATGGAATCCATTATTTGTTGGAAAATCGCAGGTGCTGACTTTACACCAAAAGGTAGCCGGTTGAACTGAAACAATCCTCGATGTGTGTTGATTGTTAAAAGTTCCTTCGCGTCGTCATCAACTTCGATCTGTAAGTACGCATCAGCCAAATCAAGTTTTGCGAAACACGTTGCACCATTGAGCTTAGTGAACAAGTCGTCTGGGATTGGTAATGGGTATTGATGTTCGTCTAAAGCAGCGTTAAGGCCGGTAGAATAATCGGCGCAAACACGAACTTTACCACTGGCTTTCTTTACAATAACAATGGGTGTTGCCCAAGAGGAATAGTTGATGGGTTGGATTACTCCCAAGCGATGGAGACGGTCTAATTCTTGTTCGACATCTGCAAGACCAGCATAAGGGACTGGACGTTTCGGTCGGAATACTGGTGTGACACCAGGTCGAAGCTTGAGGCTAGCTTTCAGTTTTGTACAACAACCCAGGCCGTCTTGGAAGACGTCAGAAAACTTCGTTTTCAAGTTTTCAGTAAATTGATTACGTAAATCTGATGTTGTGTGCGATTGGATAGCCTCACAGATGGAACTTAAAGGTACATCCATGAGTTGAAGTTTAGTAATCCAGTCCAGTCCGAGTAAATTCAGGTTTGCACAGTCCGTTAAATAGCATTTACCAGAAAACTGTTGGTTGTTAAAAGTGACTTCACAAATCAATTCTCCGGTTAGATTTAACGTATTGCCTGATGCACTCTGGGCCACGTGACTGGTGGGTAGAATATGAGGTTTTCCAATTAATTCCCATGTGTTACGTGAGATCAACGTAATATCCGAGGCTGTGTCCAGCTGGAGGCGGATCGGAACGGTATTAATTGAAACAATTACGTATTTACGTCGAGATTGAAATTCTCCGTTGAACGTTGCGAATACGGAATTAGATAGCAGTTTTTATGAGGGTACTGCTTGTGACGGACGGCTTTTGGGGTGCTCTTTGATGGATTGTGATTGCCTTTTAACATGGAGTGACAAAACCCTTCCTTGTGTCCGCGTCTGTGGCACTGATGACATTGATGCTTTTTAAATGGACAAAAACGTGCAAAGTGCCAATCTCCGCATGACCAACATGCCGTAGGGGGCTTTTTGACAGATGTTACTGTCTCTTTTGCTAAGGCATGTACGGTGACAGATGAAGTCGGCAGCGATGTCCGCTGGATGAGAGCTGTGTCGTGTTTGAGGTTAATCAGTCTTTGGCATTCAGTGGTGAGTGAACGCACAGTTACTTCTTTCTCGTGTTCGAGTTTAGAAAGTAATCTAGTACGTATGTCGGCTTCTTGTGGTGACTGGAGACCAGCGATGAAAATAAGACATTTAAATTGATCTTCCGTAAGGGTCTGTAGCTGGAATTTTTCGCACTCACGATTAACGATGCCGGCAAACGTAACGTAATCATCACCATCTCGTTTCGATAGCTTCAAACAATTGTAACGGGTGTTAAATAAGGAGGATTGATCTCCGAAAATTTCCCGTAATTGCTCTACAGTTTCAGAAAAACAAAGATCTTTCGGTTGCTTGGGCAGAATGAAATTTGTGAAACGATCGTGCTCGATAGTTCCAAGTTTGCGAACAAGAAGGCGGGATTTCCACGCATCATCTTGACAGGAAAATTCATTCAGAAATGTATCTTTCCATCGGTTGTACCATGAATCGAAAGTAAGACCGGATGCAGGATCGTAATTGAATTCTGAAATTATAGAAGCAGTCGATTCCATAAATGCTGGTGAATTGGAACTCTGGGACAGAGTTGAAGACTGAAGGTTGAGACATTGTGTTAGCGATTGAATCAAACGCATTTGTGTTTGTTCGAATTGTTTGTGTTGATGATCAAGAATCGCTTTCAAATCCTCTGATGAAAATGACATGATTGGATTCGTTGTAAATTCCCGTCGCCAATGTTAAAATCCCGGGTTTTAAGATTAAACTGTATCTCAAATAGACAATTGAGCAGAGAGGTTCTGGATAAAAGTTCTATTGATACAAGGTGGGACAAAGAGCACCACAGTCCAATTGAAGGGTAGGCTAAAACAGAGGAGAAGAATTGTTAGTGTGAAGTAAACACAATGATAAGTATAATTCGTTTGGAGGTGACCCTCCTAACAACTATTATGTCTTTTATATTTGGTGGTGTGTAAGGGATGGGGATGTGAGCACCACAATACATTGGTCTTTTACATGCGCCTTGAGCGCTTGGCCAGGAATCACTTTATGATTCTGTATTTGAAAATCGTGGTTCTTTGTTAGAACCGTATATAACAGTGGCATACAAGTTTAACTTTGTTTACCGCTTTTCCACTGTTTCAAGGCTCACTGAACCTGATCTCATTGTCTCCACCTGATGACGGCAAACAGCCAGAAACCGGTAGTGGTGTGTAAGGGATGGGGATGTGAGCACCACAATACAAATATTTTTACATTCTCCAAGTTCCTCACTCTGATTAAAGTACACCGCATCCAGTGAAAAGGAAACCAGGCGTAGGTTACTAAGCAGGTCTTGTCATTGACTGCCAGTCATAACTACAAGGAGTGTGCAATCAGTGACGGGAGAATAGACTTACTGATGAATATTTTTCAGGGTAATTGACGGCGGAAATTTTGCTAGAAGGAAAATGACGGAGCTTCAATCGAAAATTTTCGAAATTTCATATTCAGAATAATGTTCAAAAACACACCGCGTATACAGTACTGATTACACATATTCGCAGAAAATATGTACATAATATCAACAAGATTCATTCGACCGCAATTGTTCATTAGGCAGTTTCTTTTGAAAAAGGTATCTTGATGCAAATGGGGTAAAGAACATCCGATATGAAGATTTTTAGAATACCCTATGATATATTTTGATTGAGTCTTTGAGAAAACTTGATGGAGATCGCCATGCATTCGGTGGGATTTATCATCGAAGATATTATTTTTAAGTTGATCGCAAAAGGGTACATGCTGTTTTTAAGATTTTTCTGGAATGTCCTTATACAGAAAAGAACTTGCATACGAAACGATACTGATGTAATTTTTGAGTAAATCGAAGTCTTTTGAATGATGTACAGGGAAATGACATTTGAGAAGTAGAGAATATAAGGTAATGTACAAGTGAATGTGAAGTGACAAATCAGTTTAAGCTTAACGCCGAGTGAAATAAGACGAAGACATAAAATGGAAGCCTGCAAAGTTCAGTACGTAGAGAATTTAAATGACGTCTAGATAAAGTTAAATTACTGAAAATTGCTTCGTGACGTTAATCAGACACAAGTTGAGTATTTTTTATGATATAAAGATAGACACATCTTCTGACCGGGTGGTAATTTCATCTAAAGCAGCAAAGAGCGGATACGAATAGTCGTTTTTGAGTACTGCGCAATCAATGCCTACATCATCTGTGTATTTCAAATTGAAACTTAAAAACAACTAATGAAGCGCAGCCAAGTATGCTTAAAAAAGAAAGAAGACAAAATCGCTTCTTGTAGAGCAACTTTTCTTATTGGGGAGCAAGGTAGAGAGTAGCCTGTTGATTTCAGCGTCTTGAGATCTATCGGAAAAATATCTACACCCACATTTTATCAGTGTGACTAGTATGGCTCACAATTTGAGTAGGTCGGTGTGTTAGACGCGATCGACAGATCACAACACATTCGTGTAATCAAGAAAACAAAATATGACGGCTGACGATTTACTGTCAAGCTCTTTCAAAATTCTCTGAGTTACGTATAAAACGGCATCAACTGTAGATCAAGTAAATTGTTTTTCATCCTTCATGGATACTACCTTCAGTTGGCGATTAAGAACTAGGCTCTCCGTGATTTTTAAAACTTGTGAAGAGCATGCTAATGAGCGGAAGTTTCCTACAGTTTTCTTATGTACCGTTGTAATTCTTACATAACAGTTCTTCAACCGTTATCATTGGTGTCAGCAGACAGACAACGGTTAAAAATGAAGGCTATCTGTTTGGCAATCCATGGGGCACATATCATTGGAGTTATCCTGTCTGGGTCAGGGACTTTGTTTACTTTTACCCCAAGGAATCCAGGGATACCATTTTCTGATATACTGAAATTTGCGTCATTTTCTTGTGAACACGTGAGAGGTGACTGATTATAATGCACATGATTTATTCACTGAACCCAAGAGTAAGTTGAGTTTGCGCCCTGTTTGGCAATCTGAAGGCACAATCCTGGTCTCAAAGTTTTCTTAAGGCCTTCCAGAACTACCTAGTACCTTTTCACCTGACAGTGAATTAACACACAGCTAATTAAGACGTTTGATTTCAGATTTATGTCCTTAATCAGTCAAAAACCTATTCGCGTGGCGGTAAGCCCTTTCTTTTTGCCCATGTGTTTTTGACGAGAACTTTCTTGATCTGCAGTAATGGAAAAATTTCATCATTAAATGGTGGTTAGACAGTTCAATGTAGATCGCAAGTTTGCGACTATATCACCATCGTCATGAGAACTCTCAAAATTCTTCTCCCTAACCGGGAAAATATTACAGTGTATGCGTTCGATATTGCGCAACAGTTTGTTATGAAGCTGTGATGCATTCTGCCGTATGATAATTCAATTTAATTCAAGGTTTTCAATGGTCTAAAAAGCAACAAGCTTAACAAAAACGATGGGATGGTAAAAATTGAGATTTAAGTGTATAAAAAATATAAGGTAGTAGATTAAACAGTATATACGTTTTCTGGAAACGAATAATGCAATAAAAGTCGTCTAATTTCGTTTTAAATTCATGCAAGCTAGTGGAGTGAGCAATGGTTGAAGGTAAACCGTTCCAAGTAAAACAAAATCGGACAGAGTAAAAATACCTTCTACAATTCAGGCGGGAATGGGGTACGGACCAGCACATATTCATGGTTCGATATTTCCGCATCCATTCGCATGAATAAATCATGTTAAGGGATGGGTTCGGGTATGGAATGTTTGTAAAGTAAATAAGATCTCATCTGATTCGTCGATAGGGAAAGTCGAAACAGATCAGTTGAGCTATCTTCTTTATATGGTGTGTTTCGGATGCTGAGTGCGGCAAATGTTTGTGAGCGGTGATTAGATGATAGATTCGCTGCATAAGTTTCACATCCCTCTTGAACCACGGAGACCATGACTGCACACCGTATTCCATGACTGGTCTGAAGTATGTATTCATGATCCTTGGGAATATCTTGGGCGAAAATTTCCCAAATACCCGTTTGAGTAGATTTAGGACGCGTGTTGCTTTTTAAAGGCAGTGTTAGTTTGAAGTGATGTTTTTTAAAATTGAGCTTATCAGACACCCAAATCTTTTCTTCACAGCAATTTCAAGATTGCGACCTATGTGATATGTGAACTGCTAGTCGATCCCCCACATTCATGATCCTGCATTTGTTAAAGTTAAACGGCAGTTTGTTCCTCAACGACCAGTTGTGAAGCGTATCAAGATCCTTTTGTAATAGCAGACAGTCTTCTGGACTACGAATGCTGCACCAAATCTTTATGTCGTCCGCAAATAACGAAATGTTACATCGAACAATTTCCGGTATTTCATTGACATAAACCAGAAAGAGGATCGGACCAAGGACTGAGCCTTGGGGAACTCCGCTAGTTGCTGCAATTGGTTTGGATAATGCACCATCAACACGTACCTAGTTAGTGCGATTTGTTAGGTAGTCATTTAGCCAATTCAGCAACTTTCCAGTGATACCAAGCCTTTCAAGCTTCTGCAGTAGTAGGGAATGGTCAACACGATCGAATACTTTTGAAATATCTAAGTAGCACGCGTGTATTGCTTGTCCTTTATCTACCGATTTTGTCCAATCATCTAGGGTTACCAGTAAATTAGACAAACAGGAATAATTTCGTCTGAATCCATGCTGGTTCCTCGAAAGCAACTGATTATTCTCGAAATGTTTCATTAGATCGTCAACAATGAGTCGCTCAAGTAATTTTGAAATCACTGGTAACAGAGTAACGGGTCGGTAATTAGAAACATCGGAGCGATTTACACCTTTGTAAATTGGAGAAATTATTCCGCGTTTCCAATCTGTTGGATTCACTCCGCTTGCCAGGGTTTGCTCGAACAAGTGTGTGAATGGTTTGTATAGCAAACTCGCACATTGCTTCAATATTTTCGGGGTAATTCCGTCGGCCCCAGGAGACTTTTCGTTTTTAAGATTAAATAAACCTTGAAGGACGCGTTTCGAAGTGACATGTATTTTGCTTAGGGCTGAGATTTTGAGATTTTGACCAAACCGTAAGAAACAAACATGCACAGTAAGTGAACTACGTGGTAATATTTTATATGGAGTTTTCAACAGTAACCTCAAGAATAACTGAATTATTGATCATCTGTGACAATCACCACATTCTTCACAACGAACACTTATCTCTGGATACTTGTATTCTTGAATTGAGGCGCTAGGAAGATCACAATTTTTTAGTTAGAAAAATGTCGTGTATAATCTACGTGTGATGGAAAAATGTCGGATAAAATTGCTTAATAAAATTATACAAATATATTCAGTTTGTTCCTAAACATCCTTTCACTATTTGACTGTACAACCTCTGACGGTAAAAATTTCCATAAGAAACAAAAAGAAGAACCTAGAGAATTCCCGGTGAGAATGTGATATATCCGATGCCTATTTGTAAATGCGTTTTGTATGGCTTGGCCAGAGGCGAAATAGATTCCTCAGAAGAGTAATCTCAGTGTTCAGTATATTATAGGAGGGGTATTACGGCCAATCGAACTCGTCAGCGAGCCAATGTACCCAAATTAGTATATACCAGTCGCCTCTTATAAGGAAGATCGCTAAGTCAGCACACCATTTTGGTTGTTCTGCAATTAGTGCTCAAGAGCACCTTCATGTCCTTTTATAGCCTTGATGCCTAAAGTTGCACTGACTAATCAAACAACGGGTCATTATATGTATTTCAGGGGAGATTTTCGAGGGAAAACCTCCTAAAATACGCTGATGCATACCCAGCTTGTGGCTAGCTCGGTTGTACACGGCTTTCATTGCATGCTTCACTTCAGGCTTCCGATGATTCAAAAGTATGCACACAACCACCCTCATCAACTGCTCGCGTCCAGTCGTTAATTGTCCTTAGTAGACTAGTCAAACAAGAACGAGACTTCCGAAACCCATGTTGCTGTCTGGACAACAAGTTTTAGGTTTCGAGATGACTCACGACCCTTTCGCACACAATTCTCTCCATAACGTTTGAGATCACGGGATGGGTGTAACCAAGCGGTAATTCGCGTTTGTAGTATGGCATTATGATTGCCCTCTTCGTGTCAGTCGGTACAACACCATCCCTCAACGGGTGTTCGATTAAATCACAGAGTGGTTCACACAATTGACTGTCACATAACGTAGTATGTTATGTAATAATGTGTTAGCCCCAGTTTAGTAAAATTCATCAGTGATTCCTTCTTACACTACATACTGAGATAAAAATTACCTAAACGTATATTTCGGTCGAAATTTCCTCCCTCCATGTCAAAATTGTGATTAGTTTTGTCCCTCCTTTGAAGCACATAGACGCAAACAATAAAGTGACGATTTTATTTAACCTCTATACATATATTCTATGGTAATGTAGATCTACTTACTTTTGCCCTAAATCTTGAATCTTGAACTTTGGGATTGGAAGTGTGATTCTGTCGGTTCTAGAGTACTGAAAAGTATAGTGCTACGACGACTTGTTTCGAGTTGCCAGGTAGAAGATTCGCATCAGTTCGCGTACCGCAAAAATCGTTCGACATTAGACGCACTCGCGATGCTAACTGACCATGTATCCCGGTCATTAGATTCGAAATCAAAAGCGGTACAGGTTTGTTTTCTTGATTACACCAACGCTTTCAACAGTGTTATCAGAAGTTCTTTGCTCAAAAAACTTCATGATTGTGGTGTACCCCTGAACCTAGTTCACTGGATAGCGTCCTATTTTAAGGACCGCGTGCAGTATACTGCCGTGAATGGTAGTGTCCAATTCTGTAACGATTTCTCGCGGTGTTCTACAAGGCGCAATACTTTCACCCTTCTTATTTTCTATCTACATTTCTGATCTTCCTTGCTTTCATTCCACTCTTATTCTAAAATATGCTGATGACATTGCTGTTGTTTTTGACCACAATAGACGTGCTGACTCTCCTACATCTGAATTTATTATTAATAACATTGGCCAGTGGACATCCTCGCTCGGCTTATTGTTAAAACCTCAAAAATGCAAAGAGATAATATTTTCAAACTTACGTGGTCAGCGTCGTGAAACTCTGCTTCAAGGAATTCCCACGATTTCCTTCAATGGCTCGAACTTCAGCAGAAGCGCATGTTTCAAGTATCTTGGCGTCATTTTATCACAGAGTCTCAAATGGAGCGATCATGTGACTGCACAGTACTTGAAGGTTAGAAGGTTATCATTTTATGCCTTACGTCTTCGTTCTTTAGCTGTTCCTCCTGATGTAGTTAGATGTTTTGTTTTTTCTAGCATTGTTCCCATTTTAATCTACGCATCCCCTATAATTTTTCCTGGTCTTTTTGAAAAGGATTTTTTGATGATCAGAAGAGGAATCAAATTAATTTCAAGATTGAGCTCTTCCTCCACCGAGTTAATTCGTGATATGATCGTCGAACGCCACTTTCGTAAATGCGACAGATTGGTCAGAGTCATATCGTCTGATAATGCACACCCACTGCATGAGGTCATTATGGCTTGCAGATCGTTCCCAGCCACGCGTAGTCAACATATCGTCCTGTATGCAGGAACTGAAAAATTCGAAAATTCTTTTATTCCTTACCTGGCTCGATATTTGGTTGATCGTACAAAAGTTATTCTCGATTTGAGGAAGAAACTGACAGTATAATAACTGAAGTGGGATCATTTTGTTTGACATGTATTTTTTTAAATGTACATTTTATTACGTGTGGTCGAATTAATTGTATCGCTGAAAATTCGTGTACTCGAATAAAGCCATTTTTCTTCTTCTTCTTCTTCTAGAGGACTCGTTGACATTCAATCTGCGTAGCGGTGCTAAAATATCTCAGAATTGATAGAGATATTGCGTATAGAATCCTGTAGTATTTGTGCTGACAATTCAGATGGAAGTGATGTATTCTTGAGATTCAAAACTCGTGAATGAAAACTGACAGGAGCGCCAACGGTTTCCAGTACATAATCAGTTCGTCTGTTATTCATGATGTCCGAAATACACCGAGTTTTAGCTTCACCGTGTAGTTTTGGGTTTGATAAAACACTTTGGGATTTCGTTGAATTTTTAATACCAGATTAAGATATATTGATATTATTATTCAGATTGATACAGTCTATCTTTCCGATTGAGATTTGTGAGAAAATAAAAGTTCATGCGGAATTTATTTTGGACTAGGATGTTCAGCAACGTGAATATAGACACAATGTATGCAACATTGCTGCTACCGACATGCATGATAAAAGCATCAAACTGTCAATGTATTTAAACGCTTTTTGATCGGTTTTTCTAAAGTGACTTCAGACCCAAATGAATATTTGTGTAAACGTGATAAAGCCCAAATAATCGCACTTTCTTTGCGATAATCATGAGTATAACTCTGTTCAACTTCAAGCAGTGTACCTGGTATGTCAATACTGAATAACTATTTTGCTCCGAATCAGCACTAATTCTTTGCAATGATGTGTTTGTACAAAAACCAGAGCGGTAGATCGTAATGACCTAAGTATGATATTCAATTTTCATACGAATGAATTAGCACAAAAAGTCATCGTCTGTTTCTCAGTTCACTCAATTTTCGTGGCATTTAATAATGTGAAGAACGAATAAGCAACTTTTATGAATGCTCATACAATAAAATTTTAAAACCCTTTTATTTACCAGAGTTTAGTAAAGGTAATCAGTGAAATATTATAATGTACAGTTTACAAATTATTTGAACCGGACGGACTCTATTAGAAGACACTTATTGTAGTCAATCGATGTGTGTAAAAGGAAATTGCCCAGCCGCAGTCTTTAACATTTTGGTGCATTAATTGTTAAATCATTTGTCCGAGAAAATATCGCCATGTGATACAATACAGTTGTTAGGTGAACTCACGAGCTTGCATATTTGAAAAGCATTGGCAAAAATATCAAATTGCACCCGATGTCTTTCAATATTTTATTCATATACGCCGAGAACAAAAAAGGTCTACGTACATAAAATTACGGAACTTTATTTTTGACATCTATTCATCTGGAAAGAAGCTGACCCTGTGAAATTTATGGTATCTAACTTTAAAAAATCTTTTATTACTTTCGACAACATTTCCATAATTTCATATGTTTTCAGCCTTTTCAAGATTCAAAATTCAAGAATTTTGTTTGAAATGCCGTGAGTGTTTGTAACAGTCGAACATGCGTAGCCTCACCTCCATCTGCTACTTTTGCAGGGCTTTCAAATCGACCGTGCATAAAGTTCTCGTACCGCCTGTTAATGATGTAAATTGCACACAAATGTAAGATCTTCCTCTGGAATATGGTTGATTTCATATGTTCAAAGCAGCAGCTGAAAAACTTACAAAGAATGTGAATAACCGTCTGATTAATTTCATCTCTAATTCAATGACGCATGCATCAAAAGCTTGGACTCAGTGGTTACAAAAGGATATACTAATGCTTGATAAAATATACCATCATGCAAACAAACTCGTAAGTGACTTCCGAAAACTATCGTACGAGGAACGATCGCAAAAAATGAGACTCCCCACTACCCTTCAAAGAAGCCGTCATCGTGATGTGATACTAACAAATAAAATATTAAATAAACCACATCATCCTTTAAAAACATTCATTCAAATGCGAAGAGTAACAAAATGCACACAATCACTCGGTTACGCTACAAATTCCTCATCTCCGTATTAACTTTTGTCAATTTTTTCATTCTGTACCTGTCTGTTTACTTTGGAATGCCCTCCCCCTGTCAAAACTTTCATTCAAAATTTGGAAACTTATTGGTTGCGAAACTATTTATTGACACCTGCGTGTTTACTCATGGTTAATATTCAACTGGACTACACTTCACATTACATAATTATATTTTATTCCTTTCCCATTAAGGATTATTTACTATGATATGGTAATGGTGAAGCTATGTGCTTTTTTGGCCATAAATTCTTGAACCTTGAATATAAAATCTAGTCACAGCTGACTTTGAATGAGCAGCAAATGTTCTTCCGTGGTGCAACGGGCCGGAGAATAGCAGTTCAGGTGTAAATCTCGATTGATTTTTAGAATGCCTGGAGTATTTTTTCCTCACATACGACAATTGACATGTCTCATTTATAATACTGCATTCAGGCCTAAAACCCATTCTTCCAGAAAAACAAATAACAGCACGAGGCCGTATAAAATTTACGGTCAGGATGGTTTGGGGTTTGGCTAAAAATTCCTATAGGATAGGGCAGTTCAGTGCCGACCTTGAAGACACGACCTGACATGAACATTAAAAATTCTGAAAGATTATTTCACTCATGGTTGCTAGAGTGCATACAAATAGCCCGAAAAGTCATAGTCGTCAAAAATCTTAGGCATTACTCCCTTACCTTCCTTATAATGTAAAATATATAGCAATCACTATTACAGGAGACTTCAAGTGGTCTGCCTAACCCACCAAAGCAGCAAACGACGCTCGCAACCGATTACCCAGATTGCGTTCGGCGTATCCGTGCCAAAAACCATCTCTGAACATTTCTTTAAACTCGGTAGTTGTGAACAAATCCGTTACTATATATATATTCTTCCCTCTAATGGTTGGCGTACTCCTCGACTTTAATCAAGCTCCTTCCTGTGAATTGGTTGATGATATGAGATTATCCCATGACGATAACCTTTGGTGCAACCTCAAATTTTGGCCTCTGAACGCATCAGAATAAACTGACAACTGTTTAGTTCATCGTATCCTGATTGTCTTGTCTATGAACTGTATCCGCATGCTAATTAATTCATCTGGTGCCCTTGGCTACAATAGGACCTATAGCAACTGAATCATCCGCAACGCAGAGCTACAAAGTTTATTCGAGATTTTTTCAATAATAGCCTACGAAAAACGTCTGAGGAAGTGTAAACTTTCCTCACTCGAATAACTTCGTTTACAGGGAGACGTCCCAAGAGCACCTTCAGTCTCTAATGGACTGTTTTTCGTCGGCATGCAAAGACTTTGGTCTAACAAGCAGCATGAGCAAGACCAAAGTCCTTGGCCAAGGGACTGTATCGCCTCTCATCATAACTGTTGGAAACTGTCAGCTTGAATCAGTACATCAGTTCACATACCTTGGTTCAACCATTGCGGATAACCTCTCGCTAGACACGGAGATTGATAAGCGGATTAGCAGAGCAGCTGTCATTCTGTCCCGTTCGAACTCTCGTGTTTGGGGTAGCCGCAAGCTGACTGTTAAAACGAAGATGATGGTGTACAGCGCCTGCGTACTAAATGCTTTACTGTACGGCAGTTGAACCTGGACCACCCATGCAAGACACGAACGGAAGCTGAATGCTTTCCATCTACGAAGCATCCGTTATATCTTGAACATATCGTGGATGGACAGAGTGACTAATGCTGAAGTGCATTCAAAAGCTGGTCTACAGAGCATGTTCACTCTAATGCGACAGCGCCGCCTGCGTTGGCTTGGTCATGTGTATAGAATTGAACATGGTCGTATTCCGAAAGATCTACTCTATAGTGAGTTGCAATTAGGAAGTCGACCATTAGGCAGACCGCACTTGCGGTACAAATACGTTTGCAAAAGAGATATGAAAGTTCTTGGAATTGACCCGGCGAGTTAGGAAGAACTTGCTCTTTACCGCTCACATTGGAGTCACTGTGTAAAGCGTCGTCTGAAGCAGATACAGCTCTTGGCGACTGAACGCAGATCACGCCGCCGACGTGCAACTGACGCAATACAACCGAGTTCTGACTATCGTTGCCAGCGCTGCGGGAGAGATTGTTCCTCCCGAATCGGACTGTTTAGTCACTCAAAAAGCTGCAAAACCCGAACATTCACGGCGTTTGTGATGTACATCCATGGTCGACATCGACCGAAGGAGGCCAACAACAACAGGGAGACGTGATTTTCACATTGCATGCATTCACCGAACATTATCATCCATACAGGAATATCTTCCTCTTGTGCTCTCTTGTTAAACACCTTGGACATAACCACCAACTGTCGCGCAAAACAAGCCGCTTGAAATGCCTCAGCAATTTCTTACTGGCACGCACTGCCTGCAACAGTTGAAAATTCTCCATCTATTTCAATTTTTAAACAACGTTTCAACGCACATATGAAAGGATATGTTCAATTTGCTTCACGTATTTTTGCCACTTCTAATTCGCTCCAAGCTTATCACTCTTCCAAGCTCACTACTTTCGTAGATAATAAGATAGTCCTGTCTTGATATTCCAACATCCGTTGCACAGGATGATATGGTGGGTAGTCGTAACTGGAGTTGATGCTCTTCCTGTGAAAATGTCAAAATAATAACAGGAAGGTGTATTTTAAACGCGAGTGAGGTCCGCTTTAGGACCTTTGAAACTCATTATGATGTATTTTATCACTCTTTGACCCACCGTACAAAACATACCGTGGTTATTTGAAGCTATGCGCTTATTTCATCACAAATACACTATTGAATTACTACCGAACTATTGGAACATAGTCAACAATTTCTGATTGTTAAGCTTGACAAGTGTTTTATGTAAAGCCTTGGAGAGACTCAGTGATAGGTTGTGCAGCCACCTCGTGCACAATTCATCATTAAGCATGGTTTAACATTGCTTTCTTTAAAGAAGGTCACGCTCCGCGAAACTTTTATGCTCTTTAAATAGAGTTTCCAATACTTCAGTAAGGGTTTCAACTCGGTGAGTCACAGGTTCGTAGGGATGAAGCTCCCAGCAAAATGAGTATCTGGTAGGTTTCACGACTGAACAACCATTTTTCTTCGTGATAGATCCTTCCAGGTCCATGTAGGAGATACTACCTCTGAATTCGCAAAAGCTACCAGTGAAGTCCCACGGGGTTCAGTACTAGGCTCAACACTCTTACTGTAACACCGCTTGTTTTGCATCATCAAAACATTGACCTTGACAATTAATTAACTTCCGTTTTCGTTCGTGCGTGCATCGTGATCGCTCTGTACACGTTTTGGCTACCGCTATAAATCTTCCAGTCAATCTGCCTTTTCTCCAACGTTCTTGGGGATATTATTGTAGTAACCTGGTCTACTACATTACTAATCTTCATCGATGATTTGACATCTCAGTTGTCATGTCCCTGCTGCGTGTTTGCTGATGATGTCAAATTCACCTGATCCAGTGATCATTGTGATTTGTTGAGAGATATTTAAAATATCTTTACATTGTCACAGGATTAATATATTCCACTGAACTACAGTAAATGTCATCTTTTGTTTTCAGCAGTCGACAAAATTAAACTAACTAAGAATAGCTTTAAGATCGACGTTAAATCTATTCAGAAGGTTAAGTATTTAGGTTTACTCGTAACAGCAGACTTTAAATGAGCGGAGTAATGTGCCTCACATGCACAACGACCTAGAGTGAAACTCTTTTGGCCTAAATCTGTTTTGAGATGTAGAACGCCGGATGTGTTTATCCCCTTATATACGGCGATGTTCAGGCCACATTTAGAATACTGCTTGCAAGCCTTGAACCATTTCTTCCTAAAGACATTACTACTAGATCCTGCCCAACGTTTGGCTACCAAAATGGTTGAATATATGTCTGGAAAAAACATAAGAGGAACGTTCAATTTCTTTACGTCTATTCTCAGATCGGCATCGTCATCTAAGTGGTGAACTAAGAGAAACCTTAAAAATCCTGAAAAGCCTAGGCGGCGATGGTGTCAAAACCTGTTATATCGAGCGATCAACCTTTCATTGAAGATCGCGAAAAATCACAAACTCCTTAATAGTAAGCAACACTATTTTAGTGAAAGAGTGGTAGGCTTCTGGAATTAGGTGCCTTAGGAACTAATCGCTTGCATAACGGTAGTTGCGTTCAAAGAGGGTTTAGATTACTGGTTGCATGAATATTTCCATGACTTCATTCCATGAATATGCAAGTCTCTTATCGATAGGATTGTCACGAAAATGCATTTAATTTTAAATTTATACGGTTTTACCCCGATTAAAAACTGCATTAAAATCTAATTATATAATGCCTAGTTCTAAATGCCATGTTGTAAATGTACGCGCAAATTTTCCTTAGATAGCCTCTCACATGCTTTGTGAAGAAGAATTCTGTCCGTTTTTCCCAGTCGTATCTACAAATACTGGGACAGAAGAACGGCATGGAAAACACCTAATGTATCAACCCCTTGCGACGATGATACCAAAGTACAAATAACCAACTTTGGCAGTGGTGAACGCTACTTTTAAGCTTTCCACTCACAAAAATTCTGGACGTTCGATTGACTAATCTGCTATTTTACAGTCCTGTGCAAAATTAACTCACTACGGCATTTATGCAAAGTACCACTGGTTGCAGTGGTATTTTAGCGGCTGTCATAAGGCTGTCATTGACGCCGCTCATCAAAAAAGGGTATAATTTGATGTCGTCCAGCTCATCAGATTTTGTTTCCGCTCAAACGTATTCATCTGTTGTGAGTGCAAATATAAGTTCTGAGACAACATTAGGCAAGGCGACAGCAGGCAATGCTAGCCAGTTACAACTTCCTTCTTAGTAAGCGACCTCTCCAAAGGTGATCAGTGTAGCTAGATCTTTCACAATGCGTGCAAACCTGGAGGTTAAATCGATTGCATCCAGTGCGAAGGTATCAAAATTAGCCAGTTAACTCGTCCTCCGAATCAAGCTTCCTCTCCGAAGGTGGTCATTGTAGCTAGAACACTGTAAATACATAATAAGACCATTAAGGTCACTACCCAAAAGAAGCAGAATAGAAATGTTGCTGGTTCACCAGCACTGGATCTAATTATCCAGGAATTCAATGTTTTGCGTAAGCAATTTGAGGTACTGCAGAGCACTTTTACTGCTTCAAAAACTAGAACCCGAAATGTACAATTTTTACCGAGCGCAGCATTACATTAGGGAATCCGAGTGTCGAACAGATTTTGATTGCAGATTTATCACCGATCTTATTCGGATGGTAGGTCTGAATCCTCCTACTATCACATTGCAAGTTTACCGTGTATGGAGATGTAAGGTGGGATACCACCCTAGGCCAATTCTGGGTGAATTCAAATACCAGTGATGAAAACATTGCCAAAACCACTATAGAATAACTTCAGTTTAAGCCGAACAACCTTCACTCTCGTATTGCACAGAACTCTTTCCCTCCAAATAGGCCAGAACCTAGCAGTAGGGACATCTGCTATCCATCAGATTGAAGTAAATCGAAACGCTAGTAAATCAGTAACGACCATACCAAACATCACATCGCCCCGGGTCTTTCTGTCTAGTTTAGACGACGTTGACGGGATCGCGCCAATGAAGATGGGCACCAGTCAGGTGTCTAATTAGTTGCGCTTATTCTATGGAGGCGGCCTTGATCCTCAAACAACGTTCCATAACATTCATGTATGAGGCTGCAGAACCTGATACTCCTGCAGCTCCCTCGGTTGCTTCGACGGATGATCAAACTGGATTAGTTTCAGAAGCATGCTCAACTAGCGCTGTATGCTAATGTGCGCAGCATGAGGAATAAGTGGACTGACCTCCCTTTTCGTGTGGTTGAGTTACACACCAGTAAAAACGTCCAAGTTGTTACGAGTATCCTGACTTGCTACAAGTCAACCCTCGCAATTGCCTGTGTCTACGCCACACCCAGTGCAGCCCAGCAGGAGATTACACAGCCGATTGAGACGCTCGACGGGTTGTTTCAATCAGCTTCTAGCGTACTCATCTTATGTGATTTCAACCTATCAGACAGAGATTGGGCTGCGAGTGGTTCCTAGTTAGTGGAAAGAAGCCATAATAGCACCAATAGACAAGGGTGTTTGCAGATCAACTCTTGGTAACTGTAGACCTATCAGCATGTCTTGCATCGTCTCGAAAGTATTGGAAAAACAACTGCGTGACAGCATCTTTGTCAGCATTCTCTACTTTGTGTAACTTAGCATGCATTACTCAGGGGTAGATTCTGCTTGACTAAACTTCTTAGTTTTCTCAATACTGCCACTAAAACGATGGGTATAGTGAAGCCTGTCGAAGACCCTTACCTAGATATCTGTAAGCCTTTCGATTCCGTAAATCACTGCCTTCTAGAGGTTAAACTAGCGACATACGGGTAGTCTACTTGATTGGATAAAAACATTCCTTACAGGTAGGACATTGAGAATTCAGGTGGGATCTACGCTGTATAACCAAACCCCCATGATCAGTGGCGTACCCCAAGGGTCGGTACTCGGTCCTCTTCTATTCCCAATTACAGTTGATGATTTGCAGTATACATTGAAGTACCCATACTTCATTTTCGCTAATGATGTAAATTTCATCAGATCAATGGATGAAGATACTCTTATGCACGACCATGAACGGGTCATAAACTGGTCTGACCAGTGGGACCTCCCACCAAACCATAATAAGAGCCAACTCTTGTCAGCACTGGTTGATATTATTTTCTTCCAGGTGTCGGGAAATTTTCTCAGTGTTAACGCCACGGTGTGTTGAAGATTTGGGAGTACTGGTTAAGACAGACTTCAAGTGGGAGGCTTAATGCGCCGCTGAAGCTGAACTTGTTCGCAAAGTATGTTTTCGGCTGCGATCCATGCTATCCAGCAAAAGACCCGACGTATTCCTTCCACTTTACAAAGCATTAGTTCGGCAGCATTCAGAATATTGTGTCCAGGCGTGGTGGCCAAACTACAAGAAGGACATCGTTTGACTCAAACGCGTACAAAGTCTCGTAACTGGCATCATTGAAGGCCAGACATAGTAACCTTACGCTGCACGCCTGAAGTCCCTAGATTTTTTCTGAATTACTAGCCGTCGCTTGAGAGGCGACTTAATTAATACCTTCAAGATTTTGTAGGGGTTAAGCGGCTTTTTGCTGAACGACTTCTTTGCCTCGAGTCTCGAGCTTCACCATTTTCAGCGTTATCTGGAAAATAAAGAAAATGTTAGAGTTCCGTACTGGTGAAGACAAATTGCTTTTTTATTTTTCCAGCATCGTTCATAACTAGATGCTTCCTTTATATAACCAGGATAATACTTGAAAAAGATATCGTATGTCTCGAAAGGGTCCAGCGCCCTTGCAACTAGAATGGTTGAGAGTCAGACAGGTAAAACATGTCAGGCGAGACTAAAGGATCCCGATCTTCTCTAACTAAAGAGACGGCGGCTACGAGGAGACCTACTAGAAGCCTTTGCGATCCTGAAGGACCTCTTAAGCATGCTCCTTAATCCTCTGCAAAGGGTAACTCTATTAAACTTCTTAAGAGTAGTCTCAGGCTGCTGGTGTGTGAGCACTTCTCCAGCAACTGTGTGGTCAACTCCTGGAAT
>JACCGJ010004020.1:0-17159 GCA_013407085.1 Atriophallophorus winterbourni | reverse complement strand
GTCCGATAATTCCTCGTATCCCTTTGCGTGAATAAATCCTGTAAGGGATGGTTCGGGTATGGAATGTTTTGTAAAGTAAGATAAGGTCTCCTCCGATTCGTCGATAGGGAAAATCGAACAGATTCAGTTGAGCTATCCTTTCTTTATATGGTTTGTTTCGGATGCTGAGAACTAGTTTTGTTGAGCGGTGATAGATTCGCTGAATAAGTTTCACTTCCCTCTTGAGCCACGGGGACCATGACTGCACACCGTATTCCATGAATGGTCTCAAGTTTGTATTCATGATCCTTGGGAATATCTTGGGCGAAAAGTGCCCAAATACACGTTGGTTGCTTTGTTTTAAAGCACATTTTCTGAAGTGTCCACCATTCCCCCAGCTGTAAAATAGGCATCAAAAGTAGTTGGAATTGTATGCGTAACAGTGTAGAACCTTGTCAATCGAGGAAAATTATATCGTCTTTACCGTCTCCCTTGTTTCCATTTGTCCTCATAAGCAACGAAATCTCATAATCACATTAGAGCACAAATAATTCGTCGCTCGTTATTAATTCGTATTATGTCATTTACCATCCATACTCATCCGCATTGCCTGCGATAAACGCATCTCGTAATTGGTTCGTGTATTCTGTTATACGTCTTTCCATACACGCGATAGTTTGTTCACACAGCGAACTCAGCTTGACCGATGCCTGGATTATGAAAGCACAAGTCTGATCCAGGCAAGGTGCCGCACAGTCATAGACTACACATGGGCTAAGATACTGTCAGGTTGACCAGGCCCAGACAGATATGAGGTGGGAATAGAAATGGTCGTGAGACTCCAGCGTGATTCAGCATACAGCTCACTACCCTTGGCCAATCAATTTAGCACGATGTTAGCCGCACAGCATAGAAGTACCGCACGATTGCACATCCGTGCTTGACCGATGCCAAAACAGCTACCGAACCATAGATCACATCGTGCCAGCTTGCTCAGGCGTAAACCGAATTGAGAATTGTAACACATTGCAGCGTCACCCGCCTGTTGCAAGTCAATTTTCACATGGTGTAAGCCACGCAGTGCAGAAGGATTGGACCATTGCGCGTTTGGCTTTAGACGGATATGTCCCGAAACCGTATTTAATGGATGTGTTCTGCCAAGCATCTTCATGGAGTGTCTGCTTAACCTTGTATGTTGTCAAGCGGAGTGACAAGAAAAGCTTGTTATGATGCATGACAGTGAAAGCCGCAAGGAAGCTGCCGTGCTGATGTCACTCTACTCGTTCACGAAGCTTGTTTGAATGCATGTTCTATTCGAGGTGTAGGCACCAGTTTGTTTGTGCTTACTCTTCTACCAAATCCATAGCTATTTATGTCCCACCCTTCCCCATCTATTAGGATTTTACTTTTTCGTTGTTGTGTGGCAGTTATGCATTCGGTAGGGGCTCCCGGTGTAATGCTGTCTGTGATGATGATAATGATTGGTTTCACACTTGTGCTTCATGAAATTGTGAACTGAGACACGACTCTACGAATTTCATTCTCGTGCTAAAAAACTTTTCACGGGCAATCACTGTAATCTCTGCGTGCAATCATCTAGCAATGTCACATAATCCATTATCGTTGAATGTGCATCGTTGTAGAGTAACCGTCCCTCCGTGTGCTAAATTGATTGGCAACCGGTGGTGAACTGCTTGCGGAAACACGCGATGGGTCTCACTACCGCTTTTCCTTCTCTTGTAGCTGTCTGGGCCTAGCCAACAGGACAGGGGCACTTCGTCTGGACCATTCGTGTGTCTTTATACATTTTGGATTTCATTTTCCAGATCCGTGTTATACGAACGAGATGTGGAGAACCATTTTTGTGAACCACTGGTTTTGATCGATTTGGTTTTGAGTCAAATTTACGCGGCACACGAAAGGACTTTACAGGTGAACTCGAATGAATTTGTTTTTTTTTTGAGGAGGGCACCGACACCCAGAGAGTGCAATAATGAGACAGTGTTTGTGGGAAAATAAAATGTTAAATGCGCCATCTTTAACGAGCTGAAACGGAGGAGTAGCACAAATCCAGATTCTGACCAGCCCGGCGGAACTGCTTCTACCAGCAGGAGAAGGGGAGAGGGCGAGTGACTGGCGCCTGAAAACCAGTTTTCTTCGGGCAGATGGAGCTCGTTATCCTGGGAGGGAAAACCCTGATTTTAAACCTCCGCTGCCTTGCGGGATACCAGATCTCTGGAAAAGCTTCTAGAGGAAACCCTCAGAAAAATCTGGTGCAGAGTCTCGTAGACGGTTAGCTGGTGCACACCACCTCTATCTGGTAACTCTTTGTTGCCTTGCAGGTCGCATTTGGTTGTGCAAATGGTAGGAAAGTTGACTCGAACAAAATCCGAGTTGTGCTGGGGACGCACCTTTGTACCGAAATTTCCAAGAATCTTCATTTAAGCCAACTCATCATCCAGCAGGAGATTGTCGCACAAAAGTTAAGTAAAAATAAGCAGCCCATTGGCAAATCCGAACTCTCGATTTCGTTCATCGTACGTGAGCATATCCAGCCGGATCGGTTCATTTACAAAATTTTTATCGGCCCTACTTCGGTTGATATCGAACGCGTGAATTTTTCCTGATCGACGGCTTTTCGAATGACAAAACTGTCCGATTCGGGAGGAACTGTCATCGCTAAATGTAATACTCAGGCGAAGGATGCCAGTTGCAGCGAGCCAGTATAATATACGATTTGCAACCGAGAATAGTGCCTCCTTTTTCGGAGCTTGCAGAAGACACTTGAAACAGCGCTTCGAAAGTGAGCGGTCAAAGTCACGTTCTTTCCAACTCGTGGGGTAAATCGGTAGAAGGCTTCCAATTCAGTTTTCCTACCCTCCGCGACCGTTGACAAAATGGATGTTTGACCAATTGGCGAGTTATGATAACACAGTCAAAGCAGAGAGAAAACACTTCAATGGCGTTGATTGGAAGATCCAGCTGGCAATACTCCGTGTGATCTCACTAAACTTCAAATAAATGGCGTGGGGATGCCGTTTGAATTTGGATCGATACCGTTGACTGGGAAACGTGGGAAAATCGATAATCGCGTTTCAAACGCCACATATTTGAATAGAATAAGGCAAAAGGCAAGGGCAGAGTAAAAGACGCTAGTTTGCTAAAGGGTCTATGTGAAGTTGCATGATCTCTTTTGCAAACGTCTTTGTACCGCAAGTACCCAATGGTCGACTTCCTAATTGCAACTCACCATAGAGTAGATCTTTCGGAATACGACCATTTTCCATCCTGTAGACATTACTAAGCCACTACAGGCGGCGCTGTCGTAGTAGGGTGAACATGCTCTGTAGACCAGCTTTTGAAAGCACTTCAGCATTAGTCACTCTATAAATCCACGACATGTTCAAGATACGATGGGTGCTACGTAGATGGAAAGCATTCAGCTTCCGTTCGTGTCTTGCGTGGGTGGTCCAGGTTTCACTGCCGAATAGTAAAGCATTCAGTACGCACGCGCTGCATACCGTCATCTTTGTCTTCACAGTCAACTTGCGGTTACCCCAAACACGATCGTTCAATCGGGACAAAATGACAGCTGCTCTGCCAATCCTCTTATCAATCTCAGTGTCTAGCGAGAGGTTATCCGCAATGGTGAAATGATATACTGGTTCAAGCTGACAGTTTCCCACAATGATGCCCAGCTTGAGGCGGGCGTTAGCCATCCAATGACACTTGGAGTTGCCTTCCGCCGTCGGAAACAGCCCTAGGCGGTGAGCTCTTCGCCAGTCGAGCCATAACGTGTAACCCGTATCTGGGGCTTCCCGTGTTATTAATCACAGAAAGAAAATGGAGTGTCCTCTCTATTTGTGTGCTGATATATAAAAGCGTTTTTGTCATTGACCCTACTTGTTATAAAGAAGTTGCTCATCATCAAGCCACAGATACCGATCTCGGCTGCTGAACCTTCTATAACAAGCTTTTTTCTTCAAGCCACGCTATGTTATCAACTGTATCGCGTTTTCTGTCTCATCTGTCATCTATGCTCGAAAAATTATTCTTTTTCCCTAGGAAAGGCAACGACGATGTCAGCGTTCGATCAATGACTCACAGGAACACCTTTCTCGATCAGCTGCCGAACACAATTTGCTGATGGAATATATCGACCCGTCCATCTACGACACAAGCGGAGCGAAATTCGCCAGATATCAGCTCCACAGAAAATTGTACACATTCCCCTTTTGATGAACGCTACTCAACGTTTTGTATACAATGTTTGAATAAAAATGGTGGTGATGAAAAGGTTCTCTTTCTCTGAAAACGGACCCCGATTGTCAATTTTTGAAATTGGCGCCAGATTCGATTTCGTGATCAGGTAACATTTATGCACCGACGTGCAATACATCTTCTGTACTGCTGAAATGCTTTCAAAAGCTGTTCTACAAAGCATGTTCACCTGATTGCCACAGCGCCGCCTGCGGTGACTTGGTCATGTCTACAGAATGGAAAATCATCGTATTCGGAAAGATCCACTCTATGGTGAGTTGCAATTAGGAAGTCGACAATTGAACAGACCACATTTACGGTACAAAGACGTTTGCAAAAGAGATATGAAAGCTCTTAGCATTGACTCGGTGAGTTGGGAAGAACTTGCACTTGACCGTTCACATTGGAGGCATTGTGTAAAGTGTCGCCTGCAAGTTGGGGAGAAGCAGATATAGCTCTTGGCTGCTGAACGCAGATCACGCCACCGGCGTGCAGCTGATGCAATGCAAGCGAGTTCTGACGATCGTTGCAAGCGCCGCGGGACAGATTATTCATCTTGAGTCGGACTGTTTAGTCATTCGAAAGCTGTAGAACATGAACATTCATGCGAATGTGATGTACATACATGGTCGAAATCGACCGAAGGAGGCCAACAACAACTGCACAACTAACACCGTGCTAAATCGGTTCGCTTTATGAGGAAACCGACTCGTGTCTTATTGGCATTTCGTCCATGCCTAAATCTGACTAGACCCGAAAACCTCACATTGTCTTAGCGATTCTGGGTGCGGCACTTTGCCTGGCTCTGGCTTGTGAATTCCTTCTTGTTCGACCGAGCACTGACAACCCGATGTAGCAATTTTTGATTTGCTTCCATTTTCAAAGAAAGAAAGTCAAAGTAATTTTGCTTGTCCTCTTTGATGAGAGTGTTCACCTTGTTGCGAATTCGGCCAAATTGTTGCGAGGTAGCATGGGCCCTGGTAATTCTGTGTTGAACCCGATCAGATATCCTTGTCCAATTCATTTTTTCGTGCGACTACGAAGCTACGAAAGTCACTTATTTTTTTCGTGCATCATCAAATCACCAATTTTGATGTATGTTTCACTGGAGTCTTTCTGTGTGTGTGCGGTGAAATGAGTTTCCGTTTTGTGGTAATCAAGCACACAACAGTTCACTAACCCAAGCGCTTACATAATCGAAACCTAACACAATATGAACACTCCGACCGAGATTGAAACCAGGTTTCAGTCACAGCGACGAGGTCTGGTGAGTATCGTTTGCACAGCTCGGTTAGTTCAGCCAATTTATTAAACAAAATTTGGGCATTCGTATAGAGACACATTATTGAGCTTTTAGCATGTAGCAACGAGTCAGTAACAGTATTTATTGGTCCGACGCAGTCGACGTCAGACTTTGTTCGTTTTTTAAAACGAAGCCACTGCCGTTGTTGATTTTCAGTATAACCCTCCGCTATGTTGTAGCGACCACCTCAATCTGCTCTATCAATAGGCGTGCAAAGCCTACAAAACGAAATAGAGAATTGGGTTACATTGTTTTATTGAAACAATGGGGGCTTTCAATGAACAAAATCTGAAATTCAGTGATCGTGAATCGCATTGCCATATCTTGACAAATTACATCATTCATATGATACATCTGGATTCTAACTATGGCCCTAAATATAAAAAATAGCAAATAATCCCACTTCAGGAGGATAAACAATAATACCAGTTTCAGCTGGCGGTAAGAATGCAGCGAAATCCCAAACTGCTTCATCGAACTGTTAACAACACTAAGAAGCTGAAACCCGGAGTTTTTCCGATCATGACAGATTACGGACTAACTGATTCTATTCATAAAAACCGCTAACGCTCTAGCTGCAACCAGCGGTACATTGCCTAATTCCCGTAGTGTGCTTTATGTAAACGTGAGCAGCTAGGATGCGCTTAACGCTTGCAAGCTGTACAATCAATTCACTTAGCCACCTTTTAACCGCATTTGCCGTTGAGGCGAAAAAATTGGAACTCATATTTGTCAGTGAAACGTATGATTAATGATAAATCACCAGAAAATTAAAGTGATTCAAAGTTTTAATGGTCTAAAAAGCATTTAGCTTAACAATAACCATAGGATGGAGTTATGAGTTATATACAATAAAAAAGAAAAGGGAAACTCATATAATGTAGATTGTATCAAAATTTGGGTTTTCTCTCAAGTATTTGTCCAAATTAGCTTTGAAAATATACAGGTTGGCTGAGGGTGTTACAGTGGAGGGGAGGGTGTTCCATGCGAAACTTACACGTACAACATACGAATATCTTCGACAGTTCAGTCTTGACGTTGGAATAAGCACTGTAAGTTCATGTTTCCGACTGGTACGGGGTGGTGAGCGTGTGAAAAGTTTGGACAAGGGATGGTTTGGGACGTGCATAATGTTTTACATTACTATGCGGTCACGTCTCAGTCGATGACAGCGAAAGTCAAAAAGATTAAGACTCCTCAAACGTTCTTCATATGGTTTTGCAGCTAGTCAGGATACAAGCTTTGTGGTTCGGTGGTAAATACGCTGCAGAAGATTGATGTCTTTCTGAATTCAGGATGACCAAGCCTGCACAGCGTACTCCATCGCTGGTCTCAGATAGGTTTTCATGACACGAGGCACCGACTGATTCGTGAATCTGCCGAAAATTCCGTTCAATAACGCCAATTACATGTTGAATTTAACACTAGCAAATATAATTAGCGGAAAATATCAATAATATAGTAAAATCGTTATTTTATATTACAGTAAATTCAAGTAATAGCAAAAATTAGTTACGATAATTTATCTGATCGTGGAAAATACAACCAAGTTGAACCAACCGTTGTCAGATATTGCAGAATGGAATCGATCCATGACCTAGCAGTAAATTCTAATCTAATCTCCAGGTGTGTTTGAGTTATGCACAAACTAATGGAAAGCCAGTGTCGCAATCTACGCTCTTGTATAATCTTTCGATTATTAGAGTGCTTGACGTGAATCAATGTTGCTTCAACATTCAAGATTTATGGTGAATAAATAGCAAATAGCTGTACAATACCATAGGATATACATATAGAAGTAGTTCCTTTAATGTTTGCATCCATACGCGACAAGGAAGGAGCAAAAGTAATCCCCCAATTAGGACGTGAAGAGTGG
Organism: Atriophallophorus winterbourni; assembly: GCA_013407085.1. Classification (NCBI taxonomy): domain Eukaryota; kingdom Metazoa; phylum Platyhelminthes; class Trematoda; order Plagiorchiida; family Microphallidae; genus Atriophallophorus; species Atriophallophorus winterbourni. The sequence goes on along the minus strand of JACCGJ010004020.1, from coordinate 9,741 downwards.
AACTGTCGGCACGAAATAATATGTGTTTCTGTAAATTATGATGTCAACGTGATCCGAACATCAAAGTTTCCAATAGGCTTTTTGGTAACTTCTTTTCGAGAAAGTTTCTTTCAAGAAAATAAATGGCTTAATTCGTATACACGAATTTCAAGCAATTTCAAAATTGAGGCGTAAAAATTTCAAAAACATAAGGAACAGGTCTCGATATCGGATTACAATTATTCGTGTCCTTATTGATTGATAATTTCCACAAATGATCCAGTTTATTACAAATTCTTTAACGAAACGTTTTTGGGACCAATTTTTACAACAAATCCCGGTAATTGGTAATTTGTTCAAAATTTGCGTCCAAAATTGGCCTCGGTTCAGTCGACACAGGACTGTAAATGGCTGATTAGGCAATTGAGCAAGCAGAATTTCTGTGGGCGGAATGTTTCAAAGGGGAGGACACCAATGCCAAAGTCGGTTATTTGTTCCTTGGTATCCTCTTCGTAATCGATGATATTTCATTTGTTTACAAGCTCGTCCTTGGGTCCCAGGTTTTTGTAACTGAAAGGGATTCTCCTCATCATGCTGGTGCGTAGATTTAAATCATGACATTTAAAACTCGACATTATATTATTGGATTTTTGTGCATTTTTTAAATCGTGTTAGAAATGGTACAAGATTGAAATGAAAATAACATTGTCATGCTAATTATATTTACAGCGACCTGCATATTCCTGGTAAGAAGTCAGGGAACAGCTCATGTTACGAGACATCCAAACCCCATTTCGAACCACCTACCCATATGCAAGCAATTAGTTCCTCACACAGCTTATTCAAGACGCTTATTACTCTTTCACTGAAGGAGGGTTGCCTAAGATGCAGGCGATTGCAAGTTTTCGTGAGCTCTAATTTATGCCTTCTAGTTGCCAAAAAGAGTTCTACTCTAGCCCATTGTGCAGCTGGGCACATCGCGCTGGCCACTTGAAGTTCGCTGTTACAACTATACCTAAATTCTCAACACAGTGAATATATTTAAATTCGATCCTACCGCTATTTGCAGTTACTTATTTGTTGACTGCTGCAGACAACAGATAACAATCACTACACTTCAGAGAAAGATCCCATTCCTGTGACCATTTAATGAAATTTTCAATATCTGTCAACAAATCACCGTGATCACTGGATCCGTTGAATTTGACATCACCAAAAAACATGCAGCAGGACATGACAGCTACGATGCCAAATATTCGATAACTATCACGAAGTGTATTATGCCCATTACTGAACCCTGCAGGGAACCCACTTGTGGCTTTTGCAAATTCGCCTACGCTGACCTGGAAGGATATACCACGAGGAAAACTGTTTATCCCGTCGTGAATTCAATTCAATTTTAATGGTCTAAAAAGTATATAGCTTGACAAAAACCACAGAATAATATGGGAATTACGAATAACATGGGTCGAAAAACGGGATTGGTTGGCTTACGGAGCAGTTCAGGAATCAAGTTGAAAATCCATGTGGACAAGAAACTGGTTTCAAAAGTCAAAGGTGTCAAAGTTGGTTTCAAAGTTTGGATTTGTCCGACATGAAGTGTCACAAATGTTTGTTGTTGGCCTCCGTCGGTCGAGGTCGACCATGGATGTAATCCAATCGGCATGAATTTCAATGTTTTTGCAACGTTTTGAATGACTAAACAGTCCGATTCGGGGGAACAATCTCTCCCGGCAGCGCTTGCAACGATAGTTCAGAACTCTGTTGTATTGCATCATTGCACGCCGGCGGCGTGATTTGCGTTCAGCAGCCAGGAGCTGTATTTGCTCCTCCCCGGCTTGCAGTCGACGCTTTACACAATGCCTCCAAAGTGAGCGGTCAAGAGCAAGTTCTTCCCAGCTTGCGGGGTCAATGTCAAGAGCTTTCATATCTCTTTTGCAAACATCTTTGTACCGCAAGTGCGGTCTGCCAATGGTCGACTTCCTAATTGCAACTCACCGTAGAGTAGATCTTTCGGAATACGACCATTTTCCATTCTATAGACATGACCAAGCCACCGCAGGCGGCGCTGACGTACGATTTGAATATATTTAAGTTGGGTGAATGTGCAATATTACAAGGTAGGGAGTTCCAGGTAAAGCATACACGTTCAGAATAAAAGTACCTCGAGTCGGGAATAAGTACTGTTTAGTGCACGGATGTGAAATCGTACAGTACGTCTGTGCTGTACGGCTAACATCGTGCTAAATTGATTGCCATCGTGGTGACTGCTGCTAAACAGGCTGGAGTCTCACTACCTTTCTATTTATTTAATTTTTAATTCTCATATCGTCTAGGCCCTGGGCAACCTGACAGTATCTCAGCCCACGGCAATCTCTGACTGTACGCAACTTTGCCCTGTCAGGCTTGTGCATCATTCATATTCATTCCTTTTTAGTTCGTGGACAGTCGGCTGGTTCTGGGTGGTAGTCGCGTGAATAGTTGACTTCGGGGATGGTTGGTGGTATGCAGTATATTAAACATAAGTATCAAATCACCTATAAGACGGCGGCAGCGAAAGTCGAATAGATTGAGACTTGCAATACGATCTTCGTATTGTTTGTGCTTCAAACCGCGTACGAGCTTGGTGGTCCGATGATATATTCTCTGCAAGAGGCTGATGACCTTCTGTAACCAGGGTGACCAAGCCTGAACAGTATACTCTAGGGTTGGCCTCAAGTACGTATTAATTATTCGATGAACGGTTTGCTTAGTGAAACTTCCGAACCAGATAATCCTTTGGCCGCGAGCTTCAACCCTAAGAACCTGTCTCACCGGGTCGAGGGCCTAACGAAGTCTACGTAAAACACCTCTCACCATCCGCCTTCATCCAGTGTCTTGGAAACCCTATTTCAAAAGCATTGAATATTCGAGAGACTCAGAACATGAAATTCATAACGTTTTATGATAGGGAAGCAGTGAGCTAACAACAACCTTAGGTGAAAGGTAAATTGCTTAAAAGTACAAATCTCCCAAAAATTATAACGAATGGCCTACACCGCGGGTTGCGTCTTAGTCATCCGGTGTTCGAAGCGAAAACCGACAACAGATTGCAACTGTGTGATTTCTTTAGGCAAAAAGTTTCAAGTTAAACAAATTTTTATCGAGATTAAAATTTCGACGAATGTCTAATTGAGAATGCGGAATGCTTAAATCCTTTGGATATTTTCGTGTTCGAGTAATGCCTTTTGGCATTAGCAAGAAAGCCATGTTGAACCGTGCTCAATGATGAATTTTTCACGAGGTGGCTGCACAAACGATCGATGATAAGTCTCTCCGAGTATTCAAAGTAATTCAAAGTTTTAATGGTCCAAAAAGCAAATACTTTACAGTAACCGCAGATAAAAAATATAGGCAATTCATGAAAACAACACAAATGCTTTATCTATATGGAAAGTCAGCACGCGTATTCAGGTACAAGGCTGGATTTGGTCAACATATACTTGTCAAGTTCAGCCGTGAACATGTTCAAGCTTGGTTGCGCAAAGGATATGTAGGGCAGGGAGCTCCTTAGAAACAAACTCGGGACAAGCGAAGAAAACTAAAACTTTCGACAAATTTGAACGCGGGATGTGGGAATAATTAACTTGTACCCTGGCGATCCGCTACCCATGGTGCTTCTTGCCGATGAACATGTGATTCAAGTGGGTTGATCCATGTATGCAAATGTTGACCAGCAGAAGCAAGTCCACATCCTGACCGACGTTACAAAGTCAGAGTTGCAATCCGCTCCTCGTATGGTCTGTTGTATAGCCCGGTCACCAGTTTTGTAGCGCGGTGTTATACCCGTTGCAACAAGGTCATGTCCTTTTGTAACCATGGGGACCATGCTTGAACAGCATACTCCATTGTTGGTCTGATATAGGTGTTAATTATACGTGTGAGTATCTGCTTTGAGAAACGACCAAAGATCCATCTGAGCAATGCTAAGCTTTGACAGAACTTTTTGTATACAACAGAACACTACAGTGAAGACTTCAAGTTACTGCTAATCCACACGCCCAGATCTTTCTCTTTAGTAACCCATGAAAGTTGCTGAGATGCCAGAGAATTTGTGAATTCGAATGATTTACCAACGTTTAACATTTTACATTTCTGGATGTTGAATGATAAGCAGTTCCGCAAGGACCAATAATGAAGTGTTTCGAGATCTTTTTGGAGAATTTGGCAATCATATATGGTGCGTAGGCTAGTCCAGACTTTGATGTTATCCGCAAATAAAATGATTTGGGTACGTAAGATATATATCGTATCGTAATTCAAGGTAATTCAAGGTTTTTAATGGTCTAAAGAGCAACAAGCTTAACAACAACCATAGGATGGTAAAAATTGAAATTTAATTGTATAAACAATATAAGAACATAGATTGAACAGTATATAAGTGTTCTGGAAACGAATAATGCAATAAAATTCGTCTTATTTCGTTTTAAAGTCATGCAAGCTAGTGGCGTGTCCAACGGTTGAAGTTAAACTGTTCCAAGTAAAACAGACACGGACAGAGTAAAAATACCTTCTACAGTTCAGGCGGGAATTGGGTACGACTAGCACATATTCATGGGTCCGATAATTCCTCGTATCCCTTCGCGTGAATAAATCCTGTGAGGGATGGTTCGGGGTATGGAATGTTTTGTATAGTAAGATGAGGTCTCCTCTGATTCGTCGATAGGGAAAATCAAACAGATTCAGTTGAGCTATACTTTCTTTATATAATATATATTATTATATTACAGGCATGTGTATTCCGATAAAACAAAACAAAACGATTCATACTAGCTTATGACAAACGCACCCAAAATTCGAGCATACAAGCAAGGATTAATGAAGAATTGTTTATTTTGAATTAAAATCCAGCCTAAATCAGAAGGCGATTTTCACCCGCGCATTGGGTGCGCGAACAACCACTTAGCTAAATTTATCTTCCGTTCTAAAGTTGTGCACTCTACTTGAAGGTACTTGAAGATTCGAGCGTATTCGTTTGGAGAAACCTTGGTGTCTAAATATGTTGCATCGAAAGAAACTAATTTGGGGTTTTGTAGCTTCAATCTCGAGACCGAAACTTTTTGATAAACTAATGATGCACAATTTAATCGCATACAATCTTTCAATGGTTTTATTGAGCACGATTTCGTCTTCTTCAAGTTTGATATTGGATTTCCTGGTATCCATTAACACATTATTTCATAACTTATTTGTAACTGTTTAATTCGTGATCCGGTCAACAGATCGGTTATTCTTTTGCAAATCATTATCACTTTTGTTTCTTTGATGCAGAGCGCACAAACAATTTATCAGCAGAAATCTCAAGGTCGGTGTTATTGAGGCATATTGCATTGACGATTAGACACGTATTTATTGCAACAAAATGAGAGACTTGCCTCGATCTAATCAAAAACCAAATTCTGAACGTTTAAAACAAATTATATGATGTAATGTAAGTTTTAATGCATCCATGCAAAGTTTGATATTTTCTGTAAAAAGCGTATCCTTGCCGGACGCTTCACCCACGTTCACCTGTCGCAAAACACAAAATTGTTATGTATTTTGATGTATTTTGATGTATTTTGTGTGATTTATGCGTTGGCGGCTGATGAGAGTGGAGAAATTATTGAGGCACTTGATCCATTTAAATTTCTTATTATTATCGTCAACGATAGTCTTTCTGACGAGTCTTTGGAGATGCACCTAGAGCTAGAGCGCTCGCATACAATATGAATCTCTGTTCTAGAAGCAATCTTTTTAAACAGATCAAATCAATACTTGGTTCCTTGTAACACACGCGGTTCTATTATTACCCAAACAAAAACGTCCTTAGGAAGGCTGTTTGTTTTAAAAGCATAAATTGAGCTTGCCTCTCTGGTAAGCGGATAAGTCTTGGGTAAACCCCGGTACAGTAGATATGTAAAACGATGACCTGTAAATAAATGGGATTTATATTAATATTGATTGCTCAGCTCGATGGCGGTGAGTTATACCACGCTGCTCAACACAACCATTGTGCTAATTAATAACCATTTTACCGTCTTCTGCAAAGTGGCTTACTTCGGATCCAATGTAAGTGCATCTCAAAACAGCATGCAATATTCTCTAGACAGTCCTTTAGAAAAGATTAAGTGACAGCAGCACTAATAAAGTCCAGATTTGCCCTACCTTTTTTGAAATTTGATGAAAATTAAATGCCAAGGTTGTCACGGCCGGGGCGGTTTTGGGGATAAGCTCCCAATTCCAAAAATGCTCCAATGGCCTGCGTCTCATATAGCCTCTGACAACCAAGTCCAGCTCCTGGCCTGCACGCGTGGTACTGTGTGACCCGGCGGAACTGCTTCTACTGACAGGAGAAAGGGCGAAGGCGGCTGACTGGCGCCTCAAAACCAGCATGCTTCGGGCAGGTGGAGCTCGTTAGTCCATGAAGGCGGACCACCTAGGGGAAGGAAAACCCTTATCTCAAACCTCCACTGCCTTGTGGCTACATCCATTCATGGAAAAGGCTTCAGGAGTCAACCTCGAGGAAAATTCCGGAGCCGGAGTCCCGTTAGGCAGTCAGAAGTTTATTCAACTTCGTCCTGCCAGCTCCTGCGACGGCATCGTTGTCCAAACGTATCAGCCTAGCTGTTCCTTTGGTTCCAGTGGTGCCGTGGAGAGGAAGCACTTGCTGCATGGGCAACAGCTAGTTCTCCATATTGAACTGCCCTGGCGTACATCACAACGCACCAATGGAGAGGACACTCCATTCCGCTTCTACGGAAAATAACACGGAAAGCAGCAGATACCGATTAAAAGCTATGGCTCGACTGGCGCAGAGCGAAGTGCCTGGGGCTGCTTTCGACGGTGGGAGAGACTTCCAGGTCTCATTGGACGGCTACCGCCCGCCTCAAGCTGGGCAGCCCCCAGTCAATAAGGTGCCGTCTCGCCACGGTCTGCTATCCGCATTGGGTGCATGGGGATTAGGAATCAACCGACAAGCAGACTGTATTTTTCCGCACCAGCGAATCGAAATACCAAACAACAAATGTCAGTTCTGAAACTTGGAACCTGGAACGTCCGGTCCATGCTTCCAGGATTTCATGACGACGTCTCGAATATCAGAGGCGTTAGAAAGTCCGCCGTGATTAACAACGAGCTAAAAAGGCTGAATGTCGAAGTGGCTGCCCTACAAGAGACGCGCTTACCAGACACTGGTAAGCTAACAGAAAGTGATTACACATTCTTTTGGAAAGGAAGAGGTTCCGATGAGCCTCGACTGCATGAAGTTGGGTTTGCCGTGCGAAACGACATATTAAAAGCAACAGAACCGAGCAGCAACGGGAGCGAACGGATTTGGACTCTAAATCTGAGGTGCATTACTGGTACCATTACGTTGGTCAACGTTTATGCACCGACGCTCTCTGCGACGCCTGCTGAAAGAGACGCTTTTTATCATAACCTCACAGCCGTCCTGAAAAACGTGCCACAGAAAAACTGTGTAGTGGTATTGGGTGATTTCAATGCCAGAGTTGGTGCAGATTACGAGACTTGGCAAAACTGTCCCGGAAGGTTCGGTGTAGGTAAAACCAATAAAAATGGACAACGCCTTTTACAATTGTGCACACAGTTCAATCTTTGTGTCAGTAACACTTTCTTTCAAACAAAACCACAGCATAAAGTCTCTTGGAAGCATCCTCGCTCTAAGCATTGGCATCAACTTGATCTTATTCTTGTTAAGCGTACTAATATAGGAAGCGTGCTCCTCACCAGATCATATCAAAGCGCAGACTGCGACACTGATCATTCCCTGGTCTGTGCAAAACTGAAGCTCCCCCACACGAGATTTCACCGCACCAAATTGTCTGCTAAGCCTAGGATAGACGTCACTCGCATGTGTGAACCTAATCTAACTGCGAGATTCGCAAAAGCCTTCACGGACGAGTTCAACAAGACAACCCCACTTGAATCTGCTTCAGAAAACTGGGAATCGATAAAAAGCTGCATTTGCCGAGTCGCAGTTTCCACTTTCGGTCCGAAGAAAGCTCGAATGAGCGACTGGTTCGAAGCAAACGCTTCTGAGATGACTGCTCTGCTGGATGAGAAACGCTCAGCATTCTTGAAGTTCAAAGGTATGCCACAAGATGGAAACTTACGTCTTCTAAGAGCAGCTAGAAATAAGGTCCAACAGACTGCAAGGCGTTGTGCAAACGACTATTGGACTGAAGTTAGCCGCAATATCCAAAAAGCTGCGGATACCGGCAATTTTCACGGTATGTATGATGGGATCAAGAGAGCCATTGGCCCAAACAAACTTAAAACGGCTCCCATTAAGTCTTTATCTGGTAAGCCGATTGTCGACAAAACTCAACAGATGGAAAGATGGGTAAAGCACTTCTCCTCCCTCTACTCTAGGGACAGTACGGTTCTACCGCATGCACTTGAAAATGTCGAACGGTTGCCGACCATTGAATATCTAGATACCCCTCCTACTCATGATGAGCTCAATAAGGCAATCGACCGCTTAGCGAATGGGAAGGCCCCTGGTGACGACGGAATTCCACCTGAGCTCATCAAATGCTGTAGAGCAGCATTATTACAACCGCTTCACCATTTGCTTCTTCAATGCTGGCAGGAGGAGTGTGTCCCACAAGAGATGCGAGACACAAAGATCATCACGCTATTTAAGAATAAGGGTGACAGAGGCGACTGCAATAATTACAGAGGAATCTCCCTCCTGAATGTTGTAGGCAAATTGTTTGCTAAAGTCTTACAGATCCGGCTGCAAGTTTTAGCTGATAGAATTTACTCCGAATATCAATGTGGCTTCCGCAAGGGAAGGTCAACTGTTGACATGATCTTCTCCCTGAGACAACTTCAAGAAAAGTGTCGGGAACAGCGTATGCCATTATACGCTGTTTTTATTGATTTAACTAAGGCATTCGACTACGTCAGCAGGGAGGGTCTTTACAAAATGCTTGATCTGATAGGCTGCCCCCCAAGGCTGCTGAGACTCGTTATTTCGTTCCAATCAGGCATGAAAGGCTCAGTCCATTATAACGGTTGCAGTTCAGAAGCATTTAAAATTCGCCGAGGCGTCAAACAAGGGTGTGTTCTTGCTCCCACGCTGTTCGGCATTTTCTTTGCTCTGCTTCTGAAGCACGCTTTTAAGACGAGAACAGAAGGCATTTACATACGCACGCGAAGTGATGGCAAGCTTTTCAACCTGAACAGGTTGAGAGCACAAACCAAAGTACGGGATGTGATCATCCGTGACCTGTTGTTTGCCGACGATGCAGCCTTTATTGCTCACTCCTAAGAGAACCTACAGTCGCTAATGGCTTGTTTTTCGTCGGCATGCAAAGACTTTGGTCTAACAATCAGCATGAGAAAGACCCAAAGTCCTGGTCAAGGGGACGGTATCGGCCGCCATAATCAATGTTGGAAACTGTCGGCTTGAACCAGACATCATGGACATATCTTGGTTCAACCGTGCGGATAACCTCTCGCTAGACACGGAGATGAATAAGCGGATGGGAGAAGCAGCTGTATTTTGGCCGATTGAACTCTAGTTTTGGGGTAAACCGCAAAGCTGACTGTAAAGCAAAGATGATGGGTATACAGCGCGTGCGTACAAATGCTTTACTATACGGCAGTGAAACCGGGCCACCACGCAAGACAAGAACGGAAGCTGACATGCTTTCCATCTACGAAGCTTTCCGGTCGTATCTTGAACATATCGTGGATGGACAGAGTGACTAACGC
>JACCGJ010004019.1:0-74179 GCA_013407085.1 Atriophallophorus winterbourni | reverse complement strand
ACAATCTAGTTGAATTCACTCATAATATGCAGAAGGACAACGTGGAGGTATGCTTAGGATGTGAAAATATGAACGAGTTGATGAAGTTCCAAGATGGTTGCGCTTACATGTACAACGTCAACTAAATTGTGTGCTGAACTCAGAACCTGTTATTTCTGAGCTCATACCGTGCAGTGTTCGGTGCGTGAGATTTAGGAATTAGATTAAAGGTAAAATTTGTACCTGAGCCGAATTACGTTTGGATCAAGTATATAATATATGAAGTAAAGAACAAACGCACTTACGTCTAGCATATTTCAGGTAGGAATTATGAATTCAGCGTGAGCTAACACATTCTTGGTTCACAATCGGCAGCTTCACAAACGATTTCGGTCACGATTCCCTCAAGGGATACCATGTGGACACAATTGCCAGATAATCGTGATTACTGCGTTATATGATATAGCAGTGGTTATCTCTGGGTCAGTATTCCGGAAGTATGTGACAAATTCAATCAAACAATCCAGGAGGCCTTCCGTATAAATGAGACCATATGTGGCGAAAATTTGTTTTCTGCATTTGCAAACCAGCGATTGATAGTCCGCCTAGTATGCAATTATTATAAAGGCATCGATGAATGATATTTTATAAACAAAGATTTTAAATTATCTTTTCTATCTATCTACATCCAGTTTCATGTTATTTCACGCGGTACAGACTTGCAGTAAAACTATATGGTATTTCGACCAACAATGATAAGTAATTACAAACAGTTATGCAATAACGTTGTATTGATTTTCGGCATGCTGTAGCCTGCTAGACCAACATCGCTTTGTTCCACAACTGCACTCGGGCCAAACCGGTTTCATTCAGAAGACGTGGGCTGGTGCAGTAAGCTTAACAATAAGCTGAGGAATGTGATCTATGATCGAAATGCTCATCAAAAATCAATATATTTCACTTATTGGCTCACGCGTTAATTTTAATAGATCTGATGCACTCATCGGTATTCCTAGAACTGCTTGCTGAATACGACACGAATAATCCAAAACAAAGTATGGTGTTTCTAATATCCTCGCATATACAGACCACCGCACGTTTGAGGATTCTTTTCGGTATTCAGGTGGAGACAGTTAAATAAGTTTCAGCGAGCCTGTAATCACTGGATAATTCGTAAACACAGTGACACTTAAAATCCACTGTTGCAAATGACCACGATATTTAAAACACAAAATCACAGATTGAATCTTAATCAAGCGATCAATATTAGACAAACTAACACAAAATAAATTTTACCTCCCAAAGCGCAGTAATGCTTGTGGAACCATGACGAAATCGATTTGGTCAAATATGTTTTTCGCTCCATGGAGTGCTTCTGTAATGCCCTAATTTCCCTTATTCACCAGTATGGTGAACCTGTATTTGGGTTTAAATTTCAAGTCAAATTCTCAGCGATTGCATTGTTCTTCTTCCCAAGAAGACAAAAATCGAGGATCTAACGGAAATTTGTAGTATCCTCCTCATATCAACATATCCATCGCTGAAGCAACGCGAAGCAGATAACAGTTAACGATGGAATGGCCTTTAGCGAAGCTTATGCATCACTACCTCACTTGCATCACTGACCCGATTGTTTAGACCCCCGAACTCGCTTCGTGCGAACACACCCAGGTTACTGCTTGTTGCACTAATGTCCTTCCGAGATGTTGAAAATAAGTTGCTCGACTTATCCCTCTTAGTTGTAAACAAATCGGTTGTGCGAATATTTCCGGATGTTCCGTAAGAAGAATGGCAAATTCGTCGTTATAATCCGGAACTAGCAAAAGAGGCTATAATTTGCAGAGCTCTTGTAGTTCATGGGGTCCCCAGTTAAAAGGAAGAAGAATCCAGTAAACGTCTGCAAAACGATTGCGACCAATTCTGGGTCTGCCAATCCGCTACTATGAGTTGTTCATATGAATCCATAAGAAAATCTATATCAAGCTGTTACACCAATGCTCAGGGATTTCTGGGCAAGTTCACTGATCTGTATTCACGTGCGGCCGTGGCGTCCCGCGATTGTATTGCAGTGACAGAAACTGATTGAGCAATTCTATACACGACTCTAAACTCAAAATCCCACACATGATTTACAGAAAAGATCGAGCAACGAAAGGTGACGGTGTCCTCTTCTACTGACATGAAAGCATCAACTGCACTATACTTTTCTCACCTGAGCTAGATGTCATAGATACATTGTTTTGCTCTTTTGACTTGCATGATCAACGAATGTGCCTGTCAGCATTAGTTTATCGCCCTTATCTACATCATATGCCGCTGACACTGTTCTCTATGATGCAATACGTTTTGCATTAAATATGACATACTCACATTCACAGCTCACTGAGATTTAAATGTACCGACACTTGCAACACACATTACACCTGATAATACATTCAAAAGATTTCTTTAATAAATAATGGCTTGCAACCCTCCTAACAACCATGTTCAACAACCAACGCGATCTCGATCTGGACAATCCCATTCTACCCTAGACCTTATACTTACAAACGAAGAACTCATGATAGAATCTGTTTGATTGAGTGTTAAGCCATTTGATGACGAAACTTTTCCCAACGCACGATTTGACATATAACAACTAACAATTGAAACGATGTCATAAGGTATTGTTCGCTGGATTGAAGGACTAGTGCATGATTGTGCATTCAAGTTCTGAAAATCTTTCATTGTGAACATACTTTTCGTTTTTGCTTTTATTTAGTCACTCTTTCTGCATTATAAAGCATTTCCCACCATTTCCGAAAATCCAGAACTAGCATTCGTGGTTCAAATGAGTGTGTTGAAAACGAATCTCTTTTTCGGTCTGTGATAAATACAGTTTATTTCGATTAGTATAACTCTGTTTTCCTCAAACATTAAACTCGTATTCTTTTAAACAATTGTGCTATAATATCCAGATATTCTACAGAAATATACGTTCGTATAATACTTGTTTGGATGAACAATAATAACATCGTTATCAATGTTGGCATAACAGTATAGAACAAGATCGCATATAGTAAGTATTGTGAGGTTTCACTTTACTAAACTGAGTTTAACCCGTACGTTTCATTTATGTGAGTACCGTTTTATTGATCGCATTCCTAGTCCATTTATGGATAATGCTCTTTCAGATCTGTTTCGATCACCATTGTTTTCAAGACGTATTTTCGTCTATGCAGAATGATCTGTAGGCTGATGGAATTTGCGGAGGCGTATGAAAACTTTTGATGCATAAGTTGAATTGAATTTCACGCTTGATAATATTAAATCTTTTATCTCCATTCATTTAATATCAATAAAAACGAAATTATATTTTGTGTTTTTTGAGACTTGAATATAAAGCATACAGTCATATTTCTTTAATTTTTCAAGGCTTCTGATTGATTGCGCATGTGGTTCCTGATTATGTTATCCCTACCTGATGAGTGCCAACTGCACGAACCCGGTCGTGGGGTGTGACGGAAAACCATGCAAACGAATATTTTGTTTCATGGTCATGAGATTAACCCAATTGAACATGTGCTTGGACACATGTGATTGAACAAGTTGGTCGGACCAGCCTTATCCAACAGTGGCATACAAGCGCTCCTGTATGCCATCCTCACTGTTTCAGCCATGCGGATCCTGATCATACTGTACCTACCTGATGAATGCCAAGAGCACGTAAGTATGTGATGTGAATGCTGGCAAATGTGCATTTTTGTTCATCATCATGGGTTTAATGCCTAGATACATGTGTTTGGGATTATGTTATTGTGCTACGTGGTTGTACCAAACTTATCCAACAGTGATATACATGTGCACTTTTTTTTGAATTAGTTTTATTTTCTTTATAACAAAATGATAGATGTTGAATACTCGAAATCTAATTGTAGGAAATGATAATATCGTCTGTTACAAGAAACCTTACGGTGTACAGTGATCGGACAAATGGAATCATGGGGTGCTAATTTTCTTACGCAGGAATACAAAGGTACATATTACCACAGTCTATGTTAAATTTGTAATAGCTGAGCGATTTTTGTCATCATTATCCGAATCTATAAAAACGCAAAACACTCTAGAGAAGCAATTAATTTAAACACAATTAACTCTGTGTTTAACGAGAGTAGAACTGAAATGCTGCTAGTTTCCATACAGTTAACTGAAAACTGTTTTTATCCAGGATTAAATGATCGATGTTTTCGGTTAACAAAGCAATCACCTACACAATGAATATTGAAAAAAATACCAAAAATGTTAAGTATTGTAACAAGAACAACGTTGTTCGTTGTACGACAATACGAAACACAGGCTTCAAATTGTATCATGGATAACCAATTATCCATCGTTAGCTGAATATTTTCTTACTGTCTAAAACTAATGACGGATAACAGCTAAATTTCGGCTGTGATATGTGAAACGTGTGATGTGAGTACCACACAAAATTGGTTAAATCAATTCAGTTGTTGTGGGAGAAGTTCACCCAACAAACGTTTTTGCGTATGTTTCCCTTCATGCAACATACTTGTTTGCGTGAGACTTCTTCGGTGTGATCTTCATTGCACCTCAAGATTTCTGTTCATTTTTGAAATACGTCACAATATGTTGTCACTGATATAAAACTCTCGATTGAGAAGAATTCAGATGCCAGGAAACGGGGATAAATCACCCAATAACTCTAGACTCATACGCTTGACGTACTCACAGCAACTAAAACATTTAGAGTATTTTGCATGCGTGAAAGAGCAACAAAAATTAGAAAATGTTACGCGTATACCGCTTTAAATGAAGTTCTATTTCTAGTTAAGTCACAACTAAAATTCATTTGCTAAAAAATAAATTTATGTCAAACCTCATCGACAAAAGTTTAATTTGGTTAGAAAATTGTAATGCGATATTGGGTTGATGTATTCAATGTCATGGAATTCAGACTTTACATGTTTTGTTCGCAATATATGTTAGAACATTCTACCCAAATGTGCTGACGTTACTTTCTCTATTCGCAGCCAGTGATCGATTCGGAACTGAGAACTCAGAAAGTTTTATGGCAGAAAAATCAGTAAGGTTGACAAAAAACATATGATGAAGATGTATATGGAGTGAAACTATTACATCTTTCGAAAATCAATAGGGGCAGCCACATTCTGCAAGGTTCTTCATGTTCTCATTGAGCTTGATGGTGGAAAATGCAACAGATTCCGAATATGTGATTTTTTCAGCAATATGTTCTTAGCGAGAATATATAACGAGTAATATCCAATCGAGAACGCAAAATACTTAAAACCTTCGAATATGTTCGTGTTCGACTGAGACCATCGGGCTTTATTAAGTGTTTATGGGGATATTTTTCATTATGAAAGATTTTGAATCCCAATACGAGGTCACTCCGTATCCGTCATGTGTTAAAATCGTAGTAATTTGTTTTTAACAATTGCTCCATGAAAGTCAAATTTCCGTACTTCGATAGCTTCCCTCAGACAATGTAACCAGGCTAGGACGTATCTGGATTCATTATTAAGTCGATCATTCCAACTGCCAAAGATTTTTTAAACAACTAATCTTGGCAATTGGTTGTATACGCACAAGACTGTGAACAAACTTAACATATTATTACTGTCTCCACCTGATGACATCAAACAGCCAGAAACCGGTAGTGGAGTGTAATTTCGGGGGATTTGAGCAACACATCACCTTAGTTTTAACATTTTTAAATTACACATAGGCAAATCACATTATCACAATATTGTCCTGTAAACGACCCTACCGTGTTCGACTTCATTGCCGTTTATCTATCGATTTAGCACCAACCGGGATAATGCCATAGCTCATAACGGCCTCGTTTATTGAACAGTACGGATATAATGGCCATGAATTGAGAGTGGTTGAGGTTATTGTTTTTTTATTCCGATGAGATATAGGGGTCCAATGAAATCCTTCGCTAACACGACCTATAAAGGCTTCGCATTTGCTTTCATCGGTCGTTATAATGATAACCGTTGACGAGATAAAAATGAGTTACGTGTTCTGCATATGCCCATCGATCTTAATAACACCCATAGCTGATGCAGTTCACACTAGCAACAATTCCTTTTCAAGAAAAGGTATTTAGCGACTATGCAACGAATATTTATTTTTTTCAAAAACATTGCTTATTGGATACGCCAAGCTTTTGTGCTTCCACAAAACAATTGAATGAATACTTTGCTCTTTCGCAGAAATCGTTTTTCAAAATGAATGTAAACTGTGAATGAGTCAAGGTTTCAAAATGTTCATAGTTAACGTTTCAAACAATTCACGCAATGCGAAAGGGCATAATCTCTTACGTAGTTCTTGAACGCATATATTCACCAATTGATTTCTTTGACTTTGTCCGAGGTGTAATTATAATCGTCCACTAATGGTGTCCAAATGATTTCACATGAGTCTATCACATTAACCCGAGTGTGTCTTCAAATTTTAATTTTATATACCTCATCAATTTTAGTCGTACCTCGTTTCTTAGTTACTAACATTATTACATAAATATGAATGATTTTTAAATTATTAAATTGCACGACCTTCCTATTCTAGAAAAAATAAAATTAATCGACAGGTTGGATGCGTCTAATTCACAGGCAACGACGAGGGCTTTACAGTAGATGAAGAGCTAGTGAAAGCTCACAATCTATTGAACAAACGTCTTCAAATTATTGAATCGTCCACATCTGGCAAATTACATGAATAAAATCGTTTCAATCTGTCCACACTGAGAAATGTATGCATTTCGATTCGATTTTACTTGAATTCAGCTTTATGGATTATTGACCTAGGCATACAAATTTCCTATTATTTCCATTCTAACTCACACTGGCGTCCTGCAACTCAGACTTATCACCCGAGTTGTACATATCACTGTGAGCGCTGAGGGAAATATTGCGATTCCCGGACCAGGCTGTTTTTTTCATTTTAAAAGTTGCAAAAGAGACGAGGGTACCAAAGGCATTTATTTGTTTAAACGAAATATCTATAATCCAAATTAATTTAATAACACAGTTGTTTACATCGGAATAATTAACATCAAAAAACGGAATATTTTATTGAGATAATTTGAGATTCCCATTCACATTTGAAACAAAAACAGCTTCGAATTCATCTACAGCGGCACACAATATAAAATGCACAGTCAAGAAAACATTTACGACTGTGGCTCACAAGTTAACATCTTGTGTACATATTTTTCATGTCTCTTCTGATAGTGATCTCACCGCTTCTTAGACATTGAATGGTGTGGACTGGGCAAATCGAAGGTTAATGCCCCGCCCAATGAAGACCAATCTTTCTCACCTCCAAGATTCTCATTCTTAATTAAAATGAGAACGTCCATCGATGCTGCACAATTGGTCTGCACACTTCAAGGGCGTTTTGGAAAAGCCGTTTCAAATGCTATATCTGTAAGTAAACAGACGAAAATGCCTATATTTTGAACCCGCATGATATTCTCATACTAATATCAAGTTAAAAATTGAGATTCACGGGATATAATGAATTAATGATTGTTATCCTATATATTCGCTGCATTATATCAGTCCCTATCAAAACTCACAAAGTAACACTACAACAGGTACATGCCTGTTGGAAGAACATTCTGCAGAAAATAAAAGAACTGTGCTTATAGGTTGCGCAAAACAAATTTGTTAATCTGGGCTAATGTAGGACACACTTGAATTATAAAGAATCTGAATGGATGGTTCGTGTTCACAGTTTTTTATGTTAAATAAAACCTAAGAAAATCTTAGTGTATTGCTCACTAATTAACAACGAACGATTAAAGTTTTGTGTCTAGAAAGAAACCCAGGTTCAATGTGAAGACAGAGAATATGCTATATATCGCGTTCGTAGTAAATGATCCATTTTACGGCATTGAAACAAGGACTATCCATGCAAGACACATAACGAAGCTGAATGCCCTTAATTTACAGAGCATCCGGCGTATCTTGAACACATGTTGGATGGACAGAATAACAAATGCTGAATTTTTTATAAAGCTGCTCTACAGAGCATGTGTAACATAATACGATTGTGTCGACTACGCTCACCGGGTTTTGTGTACAGAAATTATAATAATCTTATTCACAAAGATCTACTCAATGTTGGGATGAAATCAGGAAGACAAACATTGGTCAGACCTCACTTGCGGTACAAATTCGTTGGCAAAAGGTTTATGAGATCTATCGGTATTGAACCAACGAGTCTTATAAAAACTGGCTATTTACCGCTTACTTTGGAGTCACTATTTAAAAACTAGTGAAGAGCAGGTTAATCAGGTGCAATTCACCCCGATTAATCGAGTACTCCTATCGCTGTAATCACTTTGGGTGAAATTGTCACTCCTAAATCGGACAGTTTAGTAATTCGCAAAGCTAAGGAACATGAAAACATCACGTTCATGTGAATTTCATTCACGGGCAATGTCCATCAACGAATGCCAACAAACCTGTTGTGTGGCAAAGAGTTAATTTTTCGACCAAAATAACGGTAACCGTTGAATCCTCCTTTCCGTTTTTGCGTAACTGATTATGTACTAAGTTGACCGAAATATTTCATGAGTTTATTGTTCCCGAATTAACAGAGATAAAACTTTTACTAAATTTAATATCAAGTGACCCAGCTTCGCCAGTGACGTTAGGTCGATTAACACAATCGTCTTGCATAAGTTTTGCGTGCAGGCAAAGTAATTTTGAATTACTTACTCGATTCGCTGCATTAAATACAATGTGAATGTATGCTATGTTGCTCTACAAACGCTAGTGTTTTTCTAATCTGTCAACAGCTGAATGGATAGTTAGAAAAAAATCAATCGATATACTGGTCGTTCTTCTATCACGTTTACAATTGTGGGTATCAGAATACAATTCACTCTGAACAAAACCTCATCTTCATGTATTTCTGATACACAAACTCACCACGACCGGTTTCGTTTTTTAAATCTGTCGACAGCTGAATGGATGGAGCTGATTTAGCATTCAGATGCTTAGTCGCCGGGTTAACTGGACAGACGTTTATTCGAGGTATTCGAACCCTCGTGCTGAAGGATACTGTTTCTCTTGTAAAATGATTATCTGATGATTGTTACCGCCGTTCGGTGACCAATTAGCGGTTAAAGTCTATCATCCGCATGAATGCAAATATATATGAAACGTACCATTGGCAAAGTGAAAAACATGACTCATATCTTCCTTTACAATAAAAAACTAATGTTGAACAATGAAGACAGCAATGAATAATTCTAGAACGACCAAACATATGATCGTATGTACAGACAATACACATGGAGTTTCGTATGGTATAATTGAATCCGGGCATATCTATCATTTACATTGTTAAATATATTGATTTGCACTTCGTACTGTGTCCGGAAAAAAACTTGCGACCTTTGACCTCGATTTGTTTTCAGCCGAGAAACAGGAATAAAGTTTTAATGTCTAACTTTCAAATACCGCCTGAATAATAGTGAAACATATAAAACTATCAGAAACAAATCAAAGATACTCATTTGTATGCATCATTATCGCAAACACATGACACGAGTTTTGCGGCTGCTTTTAGAGTGTTGTTGAGACTTGCATAACTTCAATCAGACTAATAATGCTAAAAAATACTTTTGTTTTTGTAAGCCACTGTTGGGTAAGGATAGCACGAGAAACCTGTTTAATTACATGAAACCGTTCATATGTAGATGGGCTTGGACCAATAATCAAGCCCAAATATAATAGTATTAATTATACCCAATATATTGGAAAATGATTCTCATTTGCCTGCGTTGCCATTAAACACCCCACAACAGGTTTTGCGTTGTTTGCATTTATCCGCTTGGAACGGTGCGATCATGATCTGTATGCTTTCAAACAATGCAACTAGTTGTACCTGATAGCCAACCTTACCAAACGTTGGATTACGAGCGTAACGTACATGTGAAGAACATTAGTTAAACGATATCCAACTGAATCTTACGACTTGTAGACATCATAAAAATAAAAGATACAAAATAAAAAAACCTTAGTATTATATTCCATCTTACCTCCTTTGCAACACCGGAAATCTCCCGCAAATTGGTGTTCGGCGAATCCGCTTCTTTCAATTGTTTGACGGATATCGACATTTCAGAATTGGCTCAGTCTTGGATCATCAACCAGGACACAGTTTCATGTTCAAATCCACCGCCATGAATGAGGATAAGCGAAAAACGTGTGCTATATAAAGGACACATCACAATGCCTATTGTAACACGTGTTAATTATCGATATTCAACAGAAATATGTGTTGATCTTTATTTAGCAAATCGTTGATTGCCAATGTGAGTACATTGTATGGTTACCACCACTAACTCTTCGAATTTGCTGCTGGTTACAAAACAATTAAAACTCATATTCCTAAGATAGTCTCTCATTTCCTATTTCAATACGTATAGCATAACAGCATACATATATTATTCAAAAATGTTCTTACTTTAGGGCAAAAAATGGATATATATTATCGAATGGATTTTCCAGGAATCAAATGGCCGAGAAAGGTGAAATTTGCTGGAAAATGTCGTGACAGACTTGAGGCAATCAACACAGTGCATCTCTGCGTGGACAATACCATTTTAGTTGAATGGAGTCTATTCCTTCTTCATAAAACACACAATAACCCTTTTTTGTTTAAGAATTTTTGAATAATTTGAAAAGTTTTATGAACGAAACTTACAGCTCCCTTGGGATTCGAATTCGTGCCATTTTTAACCAGTTAATCTCTGCCGGTGGAATAGTAACAACTTCATTTGCTTCACAAATCACATTCGTTTCCTGACAAGTACCGAAATTTTGCGCTCCTGGCGTTTCGCTGAATACGCGTCGACCTGATTTTTCAATGAAATCCAATGAAATATTGTATGACAGGACATCACACTCCAACTAGTAAGTGACATTGCTCCTGACCAAATTCAGACTGATGCGAAACAGTTGATTTGCTTTGTCAGCTTGCTCATATTGGGATCTCGTCTAAGAATTCGAAAGCCGTCTCTGCAATACAGCTATTTTATATGGACAAAAATAACTATCCTAATGAACAAAATGCGTATTTCATGCCACTTCAGTGTCAACCCACAACAACCAGAAAACCGGCTTCGTGTTGTTTGAACTTATCATTAAAACGGAAGTGGAATATGAACTGCGAGCAACTTTGTTACCATTAACTAAACGTTTATGGGATGCATCATCGATATAAATACAGCTACTTAATATCATTCAGAAACCATTTCGTCTAGAAGGATTTCGGAATTTTTAAAGCTCTTATATATTCTCATTACGCATGAACGCTAATCAGAATTTGCCATGTTACAGTAAACATCGTCTGTGTACAGTTACAACATGAAGTTCCCAGTTTTATGAATCTAACTGGCCTCGTTGTTTCTTTGTTGCAATCTATGATTTCTCTGATGAAAAATATATCTGGTCCTGCTACATAACACAAACATGCATTTACATTTGTTATCAAACACGTATGGGATAATAAATTTCAATTTCACAGCAATGCAAGGCCGAGAATCTCATTTGAATTAGTAATTATTTACTAAAACTAACCTTCGACATTCACAGTAAATTGTTGACTCAACATATTCGAATATTGACAAGTATATGTGCCTACATGTTCAATTGTTGCGCAGTTCATCACATCACATTTTAAAATAATTAATTTGCATATATATATACATATATATTGAATTAAATATATTGAATTAAATAAATTTTAATAAAACATCATCCACATTTCTCGCGTTTACTATAGTCAAACTGATTGCCAATCATAATGTGGAACGTTCAGAAAACACGAAGACCTTTCTCATCGGTCAACCTTTACGAATTTCGTGTGTGAACAACGGTGAACCGATTCCTATTCCCTCATGTCGCTACACCAAATCGGGCACCACATCAGACGTTGAGCTGCCTAAGGTGAGTACATTGTATGCTTTCTCCTTTCTTTCTAAATATTGCATCCATTGATTCAATGAGCTCAGTTTGCCTATAGTAAACGCGAGAAATGTGGAGGATGTTTTATTAAAATTTATTTAATTCTATATATGTCTACATTTAAAAAAAACAATTTGGTTTTCTCATGGTGAACGCATGCTAAGTCCATCAAACAGACCTGTAATTCACATTCGTGATTTTTTGTGATACATAGCTCGGTATGGTGCTGAAACTACAGACGTTTGTTTAAATGTAAATTATTTTTTTCAAAATGTGATGTTTCCCGAGCAACGTGGATGTCTGCTGACTGTGAACTGCGCAACAATTAAACATGTAGGCACATATACTTGTCAATATTCGAATATGTTGAGTCAACAATTTACTGTGAATGTTGAAGGTGAGTTTTAGTAAATAATTACTAATTCAAATGAGATTCTGGGCCTGGCATTGCTGTGAAATTGAAAATTTATTATCCCATACGTGTATGATAACAGATGGAAATGCATGTTTGTGTATGTAGCAGGACCAGATATATTTTCTATTCAGAGAAATCATAGATTGCAAGAAAGAAACAACGGGGCCGGCTAGATTCACAAATGTCGGAAGTTCATGCTTAAACTGAAACACAGAGGATGTTTACTGTACATGGAAAATGCTGATCAACGTTTTCGCGAAATGAGAATATAATAAGAGGCTTTAAAAATTCCAAAATACTTTTAGACGAAATGGTTTCTAAATGATGATTGTGTAGCGTATTTATATCGATGATGCCATCCATAAAACGTTAGTTATTGTAACGAAGTGCTCGCAGATCATATTCCTACTTCACTTTTCTGATGAGTTCAAACAACACGAAGCCGGTATTTGGTTGTGTCTGAAAGAAGTGCATGAAATGCGCACTTTGTTTATAAGGATAGTTTATTTTTGTCATTTAAAATAGCTGTATTGCAGTGACGGCTCTCGAATTCTTAGACGAGATCCCAATATGAGCAAGCTGACAAAGCAAATCAACTGTTTCGCCACAGTCTGAATTTGGTGAGGAGCAATTTCACTTAATAGTTGGTGTGTGATGTCCTGTCATACAATATTTCATTGGAATCTATTGGAAATTCAGGTCGACCCACATTCAGCAAAACACCAGGCGTGCAAAATTTCGTTACTGGTCAGGAAACGAATGTGATTTGTGAAGCAACTGAAGTTGTTACTATTCCACCGGCAGAAATTAGCTGGTTTAGAAATGGCACGAATTCGAATCACAAAGGAGCTGTAAGTTTCGTTCATAAAACTTTTCAAATTATTCCAAAATTCTTAAACAAAAAAGGGTTATTGTGTGCTTTATGAAGAAGGAATTGACTACATTCAACTAAAATGGTATTGTCCACGCAAAGATGCACTGTGCTCATTGCCTCAAGTCTGTCACGACATTTTCCCGCAAATTTCACCTCTCTCGGCCATTTGATTCCTGGAAAATTAATTCGATAAAATATATCCATATTTTGCCTTAGAGTAAAAACATTTTTGAATAATATATATATGCTGTTTTGCTATAGCTATTGAAATAGGAAATGAGAGACTATCTTAGGAATATGAGTTTTAATTGTTTTGTAACCAGCAGCAAATTCAAAGAGTTGGTGGTGGTAACCATACAATGTACTCACATTAGCAGCTCAACGGCTGATGTGGTGCCCGATTCGTAGATGCGCCATCTGGGAGTAGGAAACGGATCACCGATAGCCACACACAAAATTCGTAAAGATTCAACGATCTGACAGGTCTTCATGTTTTCTGAACGTTCTACAATATGATTAGCAATCAACGATTTGCTAAATACAGATCAACACATATTTCTGTTGAATATAGATATTTAACACGTGTTACAATAGGCATTGTAATGTGTCCTTTATATAGCACACGTTTTTCGCTTATCCTCATTCATGGCGGTGGATTTGAACTTGAGACTGTGTCCCGGTTGATGATCCAAGACTGATCCAATTCTGAAATGTCGATATCCGTCAAACAATTGAAAGAAGCGGATTCGCCGAACACCAATGAGCTGGAGATTCACGGTGTTGTCACTGAGGTAAGATAAAAAAATACTAAGGTTTTTCATTTTTTTATTTTTATGATTTCTAAAAATCGTAAGATTCAGTTGGATATCGTTTTACTTATGTTGTTCACATATACGTTACGCTTATAATCCAATGTTCGGTATGGTTGGCTATCAGGTACAACTACTCGCATTGTTTAAAAGCATACAGATCACGATCGCACTGTTTCAAGCGGATGAATGCAAACAACGCAAAACCTGTCGTGAGGTGTTCAATGGCAACGCAGGCAAATAAGAATCATTTTTCATTATTATGGGTATAATTAATACTATTATATTTGGGCATGATTATTGATCCAAGCCTATCTACATATGAACGGTTACATTTAATCAAACAGGTTTTTCGTGTTGGCCTTACCCAACGGTGGCTTACAAAGACAAACGTTTTTTTACCAATCTTCCACTGATTGAAGTTATACAAGTCTTAACAACATTCTACAAACAGCTGCAAAATTCTTATAGGGTGTTTGTGATAATGATGCATGCAAATGAGTATCTCTGATTTTTTCTGATAGTTTGATATTTTTCGGTATTTTTCAGGCGGTATTTGAAAGTTAGTCAGTGAAAGTTTATTCCTGATTCAATCATACCACACAAAACTCCATGTGTAAGGTCTGTATATATGGTCATATATTGTTGTCGTTCTAGACTTCTTTATTGATGTTTTAATTGTTCAACATTAGTTTATATTGTCAAGAATGATACGAGGCATGCAGCTCACTTTGCCAATTGACGTTTCAGTTACATTTGCATGTATGCGAATGATAGAGCTTTTCCGCTAATCGATGACCGATCGGCGGCAATATTCTTCAGATAATCATTCCGCAAGACAAACAGTATCATTGTGCACGAGTTTTCGAACACCTCGAATAAACGTCTATCCAGTTAACAGGGCAGAAAAGCATTTAAATCCTAAATCAGCTCCATCCAATTAGCTGGCGACAGATTAAGAAAACAACTCTCGCGTAGTTAACACAACATAACATTCCTCCACACCATAGTTAATGCCATTATCCGAATAGTAATATTAAAATTAGTTTAAGTGCAGGGAAAACTTGAGCAATGCGATAAGCGTAAATCGACATAACGTCACTGGCGAAGCTGGGTCACTTGATATTAAATTTAGTGAAAGTTCTCTCTCCGTTAATTCGGGAACAATGAACTCATGAAATCTTTCGGTCGATTGAGTACATATTCAGTTACGCAAAAACGGATTGGATGATTCAACGATTACCGTTATTTTGGTCGAAAAGTTACCTTTTTGCCTCACAACAAGTTTGCTGACATTGTTTGATGGACGTTGCCGATGAATGTAATTCACAAGAACGTGATGTATCCATGTTCCCCAGTTTTGCGAATGACTAAACTGTCCTACTTAGGAGTGACAATCTCACCCAAAGTGCCTACAGCGATAGGCAGTACGCGGAAGATCAGGGTGAATTGCATCTGCTTAACCTGCTCTTCACTAGATCCTAAAGAGTGACTACAAAGTAAGCGGTAAATAGCCAGTTTTTTAAGACTTGTTGGTTCAATACCGAGAGATCTCATAAATCTTTCGCAAACGAATTTGTACAGCAAGTGAGTTCCGACCAATGTTTGTCTTCCTGATTTCATCCCAACATTTAGTAGATCTTCCTGAATATGATTATTATAATTTCTGTACAACAAACCTGGTGAGCGTAGTCGGCACAATCGTATTATGTTAAACATGCTCTGTAGACCAGCTTTGGTAAGAAATTCAGCATTCGTTATTTTGTCCATCCAACATGTGTTCAAGATACGCCAGATGCTCTGTAAATTAACGGCATTCAGCTTCGTTTTGTGTCTTGCATGGATAGTCCTTGTTTCAATGCCCTAGAATGAATCATTCACTACGAACGTGATACAGAGCATAATCTTCGTCTTCACAGTGAACCTGGGTTTCTTTCTAGAAACAAAATTTTAATCGATTGTTGTTAATTAGTGAGCAATACACCAAAAGTTTCGTAGGTTTTATTCAACATAGAAGACTGTGAACACGAACTTTCCATTCATATTTTTTTATAATTCAAGTGTGTCCTACATTCGTCCAGATAAACAAATTTGTTTTGCGCAACCTATAAGCACAGTTCATTTCTTTTCCGCAAAATGTTCTTCTACCAGGCATGTACCTGCTGTAGTGTTACTTTGTGAGTGTTGATAGGGGCTGATATAATGCAGTAAATATATAGGATTACAATCATTAATTCATTATATCCTGTAAATCTCAATTTAAACTTGATATTATTTCGACAATATCATGCAGGTTAAAAATATAGGCATTTTCATCTGTTTACTTACAGATATAGCATTTGAAACGGCTTTTCCGAAACGCCCTTGAACTGTGCAGACCAATTTTGCAACATCGATGGACGTTCTGATTTGAACTAAGAATGAGAATCTTGGAGGTGAGAAAGATTGGTATCGATTGGACAGGTCAATAACCTTCGATTTGCCCAGTCCACACCATTCAATGTCCAAGAAGCGGTGAGATCACTATCAGAAGAGACACGAAAAATACTTACACAAGATGTTAACTTGTTAGCCACAGTCGTATATGTTTCCTTGACTGTGTATTTTATATTTTGTGCCGCTGTAGATGAATTCGAAGCTCTTTTGGTTTTAAAGGTGAATGAAAATCTCGGATTCTCTCAATAAAATTTTACGTTTTTGGATGTCAATTATTCCTATGTAAACAACTGTGTGATTAAATTAATTTGGTTCATGATAATTCCGTTCAAACAAATAAATGCCATTGTTACCCTCGTCTTTTCTGCAACTTTTAAAATGAAAAAAACAACCTAAACGGGTTCATGTTACATTACTCTACATTTTGGTATTTCTTCAATATTCATTGTGGAAGTGATTGTTTTGTCTACCGAAAATTTCAAACATGTAATCCTGCATAAAAACAGTTTTCAGTTAACTGTATGATAACTAGCAGCATTTCAATTCTACTCTCGTTACACACATAGATAATTGTGTTTGAATTAATTGCTTCCAAAGAGTGTTTTGCCTTTTTATAGATTCGGATAATGATGACAAAAATCGCATTAGCTATTACAAATTTAACATAGTCTCTGGTACTACATACCTTTGTAATCCGGCGTAAACAAATCAGCACCCCATGGTTACAGTCGTCCGATCACTGTACACCGTAAGGTTTGTTGTAGCAGAATCAAATAATCCGGAACACATGAATACGGGCTTTAAGCCCATGATCATAAACGAAATGCACATTTGCTAGCATTACCATCACTTACTCCCCACGTCAGGTTGCGTGCTCTTGGCACTCATCAGGTAGGTACAGTAAGATCAGGATCCGCATGCGCTTATAACAGTGTAGGAATAATAAACAAGGAGCGCTTGTATGCCACTTTTGGATAAGGCTGGTACGACCAACTTGTTCAATCACATGTGTCCAAGCACATGTTTAACGGGGTTAAACCCATGACCATGAAACAAAATATTCATTTGCATGGTTTTCCGTCGCACACACCCCACGACCGGTTTCGTGCTGTTGACATTCATCAGGTAGGGATAACATAATCAGGAACCACATGCGCAATCAATCAAAAGCCTTAAGAAATTAAAGAAATATGACTGTATGCTTTATATTTAAGTCTCACAAACACAAAATATAATTTCGTTTTTATTGATATTAAATGAATGGAGATGAAAGTTCTAATATTATCAAGCGTGAAATTCAAATCAACTTATGCATCAAAAGTTTTCATACGCCTCCGCAAATTCCATCAGCCTACAGATCATTGTGCATAGATGAAAATACGTCTTGAAAACAATGGTGATTGAACCAGATCTGAAAGAGCATTATCCATAAATGGACTAGGAATGCGATCAATAAAACGGTACTCACATAAATGAAACGTACGGGTTAAACTCAGTTTAGTAAAGTGAAACCTCACACTACTTACTATATGCGATCTTGTTTGATACTGTTATGCCAACATCGATAACGATGTTATTATTGTTCATTCAAAGAAGTATTATACGAACGTATATTTCTGTAGAATATCTGGATATTATAGCACAATATTTTAAAAGAATACGAGTGTAATGTTTGAGGAAAACAGAGTTATACTAATCGAAATAAACTGCATATCACAGACCGAAAAAGAGATTCGTTTTCAACGCACTCATTTGAATCACGAATGCTAGTTCTGGATTTTCGGAAATGGTGGGAAATGCTTTATAATATAGAAAGAGTGACTAAATAGAAGCAAAAACGAAAAGTATGTTCACAATGAAAGATTTTCAGAACTTTAATGCACAATCTTGCAGTAGTCCTTCAATCGAGCGAACAATACCTTATGACATCGTCTTAATTGTTAGTTGTCAAATCGTGCGGTGGGAACAGTTTCGGCATCAAATGTCTTAACACTCAATCAAACAGATTCTATCATGAGTTCTTCGTTTTTAAGTATAAGGTCTAGGGTAGAATCGGTTTGTCCAGATTGAGATCGGGTTGGTTGTTGAGCATGGTTGTTAGGAGGGGTGCAAGTCATTATTTATTGAAGAAAGCTTTTGAATGAATCATCAGGTGTAATGTGTGTTGCAAGTGTTGGTACATTTAAATCTCAGTGAGCCGGGAATGTGAGTATGTCATCTTCAATGCAAAACGTATTGCATCAGAGAAAACAGTGTCAGCCGCAAATGATGTAGATGAGGGCGATGAACTAATGCTAACAGGCATTTTCGTTTATCATGCAAGTCAAAAGCGCAAAACAGTGTATCTGGGACATCTAGCTCAGGTGAGAAAAGCATAGTGCAGTTGATGCTTTCATGTAAGTAGAGGAGGACACCGTTGCTCGCTTTCGTTGCTCGATCTTTTCTGTAAATCATCATGTGTGGGATTTTGAGTTCAGAGTCGTGTATAGCATTACTCAATCAGTTTTTGTCACTGCAATCCAATCGCGAGACGCCACTGCCGCACGTGAATACGTTTACTGGATTCTTCTTCGTTCTAACTGGGGACCCCATGAACTATAACAGCTCTGCAAATTATAGCCTCTTTTGCTAGTTCCGGAATATAACGACGAATTTGCCATTCTTCTTACGGAACATCCGGAAATATTCGCACAACCGAATTGTTTACAACTAAGAGGGATAAGTCGAGCAACTTATTTTGTCAACATATCGAAAGGACATTAGTGCAACACGCAGTAACCTGGGTGTGTTCGCACGAAGCCAGTTCGGGGGTCTAAACAATTGGGTCAGTGATGCAAGTGAGGTAGTGATGCATAAGCTTCGCTGAAGGCCATTCCATCGTTTCCTGTTATCTGCTTTGCGTTGCTTTAGCGATGGCGAAGATGATTCGAGGAGGTTACTACAAATTTCCGTTAGATCCTCGATTTTTGTCTTTTTGGAAAGAAGAACAATGCAATCGCTGAGATTTTGACGTGAATTTTAAACCCAAATACAGGCCCACCATACTAGTGAAAAAGGGAAATCAGGGCATTACAGAAGCACTCCATGTAGCAAAAAACATATTTGACAAAATCGATTTCGTCATGGTGCCACAAGCATTACTGCGCTTTGGGAGGTAAAATGTATTTTGTGTTAGGTTTTCTAGTATTGATCGCTTGATTAAGATTCAGTCAGTGATTCTGTGTTTTGAACACCGTGGTCATTTGCAACAGTGGAGAATAAGTGGCACTTTGGTTACGACTTATCCAGTGTTTACAAGCTCACTGTACCTAATTTAACAGTCTCTACTGAATACCGCAAACAATCCACAAAGAAGTTGTGGTGTGTATTCGCGGGGATGTTAGAAACACCATAGTTTGTTCTAGATTATTTGCGTCATATTCAGCAAGCAGTTCTAGTATTACCGATGAGTGCATCAGATCGATTGAACTTACCGCGTGAGCCAATATGTAAAATATATCGATTTATGATGTGCATGTGATCATAGATCACATTCCTCAGTTTATTGTCAAGCTTACTGCATCAGCCCACGTCTTCTGAATGAAACCGGTTTGAACGGAGTGCAGTTGTGGAACAAAGCGATGTTGGTCTAGCAGGCTACAGCATGCCGAGAATCAACACAACATTATTGCATAACTGATTGTAATTACTTATCATAGTTGGTCGAAATACCACATAGTTTTACTACAACTCTGTACCGCGTGAGATATCATGAAACTTGATGTAGATAGATAGAAAGGATAACTAAAAATTTTTAATCATGAAATTTCATTCATCGATGCCTTTATAATAATTCCACACTGGGCGGACTATCAATCGCTAGTTATAGTTGAAGCAAATCGGAGAAATTTTGCAAGTACAGATAACAAATGTTCGCCAAATATGGTCTCATTTTTACTGAAGGCCTCCGGAATTGTTTGATTGAATTTGTCACATACTTCCGAAATACTGACCCAAAGATAACCAATGCTATATCATATAACGCAGTAATCACGATTCTCTGGCAATTGTGTCTGCATGGAGTCCATCTGATGCAATCGTTTGTGAAGCTGCCGATCGTGAACCAAGAATGTGTAGGCTCACGCTTAATTCGTAATTTCTATCTGGAATATGTTAAAAGCAAGTGCGTTTGTTCTTTAATTCATATATTATATACTTGATTCAAACGTTATTCAGCTCATGTAAAATGTTTACCCTCAATCAAATTCTTAACTCTCACGCCCGAACACTGCACGGTATGAACACAGAAATACCAGGTTCTGTGTTCAGCACGGAATGTAGTTGACGTTGTACATGTAAGCGCAACCATCTTGAATCTTGAGCAACTCGTTCATGTTTTCAGATACTAAACATACCTCCACGTTGTCCTTTTGCAAATTAGGAGTGAATTCAACTAGATTGTCCTCTGCAATACAAGTTTGTGGTAAAAGTAACTTTTTGAGAAGTGATTTGATACCAAATTTATATAAACATACTCCGCATATTTCAATTCTGAAACTAAACTTGTACAATGGTCAACTCGAGGGTAGATCCGATTCTAGTTCCAACACTAGTTTATTCGAAGACCTCACGATTTTGCTCGTCACGGTTTGGGAAGTGAAGGCGTTGAATGCAGATTTGGGCGTGATAGGAATATGGTTTGGTATTGCTCTAGTTTAACAATGGCCTAGGAATCAGAATTAGGTGTGAGAGGACGTATATTGGTATTGCTGAAGAAGAGAATGGTTTATGACAGGGAAATGAATTTGACGAACTTAACTTGTTTTATAATGATGACATGTGCAAAGGGTTTCATCCCGTGACACACACAGGTGGATGTAGTTAAATCCATAATCCTCTCAACGAAATTCGTGTTTATTTGTATTTTCTCGACACTCAACCCACGAAATTATTTATGCAGTTTGTACTTATACGGAGGGAATGGTAGGATTGAGACTCGAATGAGTTGGACACAGAAACATTTGAACACAATGTTTGTACGACGAAACCTTCACACAATGTGTTCACACGTATATGGATGGGTTGAAATCGGGAGCTTCGGCGAAATCCATAAGCAAATCCCTTTCTAGCATAGACATCATAGCAGATTACTACTGTACACAATCATCAGGTAGAAACAGTAAGATCAGCATAAGCTTTCTTTTAAACAATGAAGGATGGGCTAACCTGGGTGCACTTGTAAGCCAGCTATAATTATTCTTCACACAACCAACCGCACATGAACATAAAGTGCTAGAAACTATGATAGATTGACCGACTAAGTTTCGTTCAACGGTGGCTAACAATTTTTATCTCGTTTGCCAATTATTCATTCTTTCAAGACATACAAACCATGATCGGAACTAACCCTACATAAGAAGGGAGGCATGCAGATATATAGGTTTGTACCTTTTTTACTCGAAACCAATAAATGTTTGTGAGTGTATTCGATGTAACAGCTTAGTCATTTACTATTATTCAACATTGGTATACGTGGTAAAATATTGTTCAAAATTGATTCAGTGTTTCCATGGTTCCGAGCTCTGACTGCACGGCCCCTAAGAATGCACGCGAATTTGCAAATTAGACAAACTATTCTTGAAATTCTCACGACATGTTGCCATATATAAATATAAGAATCGATATTTCAGTTGTCTCGCAATGTTAACTGATTGCGCCATCTTTGACACGTATCAAACTTACCTGCTCAAATACTCATCATGCAACACTTTCATCAAGTTCAAACATCAAATGTTTGTAAACCAACGCACAATGCTCGATAAATAAGTTACCGGAGCTAATCGATCTCCGTCAAACATATTCACCAATCCTGTTAGCTGTAACAGAAAACAGGTTCAATCAGCAATTAGCTGAGGAGGAAATTTCCATTCCAAACATGATTCTTTTCCATCGTGCTCATATGGACCGTGGAGGTGGAGGTGGTGCTATTTAGTATGATCAACACCTCACGCTCAGAGAAATCACGAATAATGATTTGATACTGGAAGATACACGTTGGTGTTCACTTGAATTAGAAACTGGTGAAAACTGTGTGTTGGTGTGATTTACCGACCACCGTCAGCAGATGAAGCAAACAATGCTTGTTTAATTGAGAAAACTCAGCTGGTTGTTTCCAGATATCCAAACAACGTCCTGATCAATGGTGACTTTAATCTCCCAAATTTACTTGGAAGCGAGTTTCCAGCGATGAGTTCTCTTGATAACCAATTCTACAAAATGTTAAACGAAATTCCTTTATATAACCACATATCAAGCAGCTATCGCTTCGGGAGGCATTCGATGAGCTCAGGTGGAATTCTGTCGTCACCATGTTTTTTTTATCCCCATGCCGTTGACAGACTCCTTTATAACGAAGTACGATTGGGGGAGCGCTCTGCAAGTCTCTTGGGCAGATTTATAAGTTCTGAGCGTTTGCGTAAAGTGATCTAATGCAAAAGTATATTTTATCTGGTTGCTACTGCAGTAGGTTTTTTTCATTTTTGGTAGCTGTACCGACAAAACTAGAGTTCGAAAGTTTCTAATGATTTCTCCAACGTTTTTAAGCTCAGCTTAAGCTAACCATGCGATCATACCGATTGCATTGTTAAACACCTTGTGAAGTACCAAAATTAACGTTTGGTTTCGTTCTTCAAAATTAGCAGATGAATAGTACAAATTGGGAACCGCAGAATTTTCCAAAGTGCATTACCATTAGCTTGCATTGGCATCACAAACAACCCGCAAATATTTTCGTGTTGTTTGCACTCATCAGTTAGGGCAGTAGGATTAGGATCCGCGTGCAATTTAATTAGCAGATTGTTTGATATTTTCGGGGTCAACCAAATTTACAGCCAAAACGACAAAGACTGGAAACGTATGTGGTTGGTTGGTGCGGTATCTTGTAAAGTTAACGTAAAGCTGCGAGTCCTAAGTATATTTTGCCATTAGGTTTAGCCCTGTTTTGTCAGACTTCCCTTTAAACGTCAGCATTCAAACTTCCAGCAACATCCGTGGTCATGGTTGCAAGTTAGAAATACCATACTACAATTGGGCTTGCTGTAGACACAATTTCGGTGCGCATTTGTGTATTTTTTGGTTATTCTAAAGCCGTTTAGCTATATTCATATGAAATCCGGATGTCTCACCTATTAAATGACTTGTTATATATTTTGTTTTTAAATAGTAACATGGACGTTTCAATGCACTCTAACGGATGCAAAGTCCAAAGCATCTCAAGACAAGAATGTTGTTTTACATTACCTATTAGGCAAAATCTACTCTACGCAACAAAAGAATTATTGAAATAAGAGAAGCAAATGTGTTTATCTGTGCAGCACCGTTCCATTTAAATATTTCAGTGACATAAAACGTGATTTGCAATCAGTTGAATACGAAAATATTTCTGTCCAGAAAATTCACTCACTATGTATTTACTAACTCACATTTTCGTGACTGTCTATACCGGTGGTTTAGCCGACTTTATTCATGTCGCATCGTGATGCCTTTACTACCGAAATTTAGCAGTGGCCTCACATTCCAGCATCCTACATAAAAATCCTTCAGTATGTTTATTGTCCCAGCTTCCTTAATTTTCACCTAAGCCATGGAAATGCAAAAGGTGCGTCACGTCTTTGGAACGCCTGTGCAGACAGCTCAGAGTAATTCTTGAGAAGTGTTCATGATGTGCGCTGCACTACTTGGCGTTTGCACACCATAGCGCAACTTACAAGGCAACAAGAATTCGAAGTATAAAAAGCTTTGAGCGCAAGTTATTCACCTAAGGGACATCACTCAGCATATTTGCTCAAGCATTTTTTCTGAAGCCTTTTCTGCAATCGAGTAACCCGAATAGTGATGGGGGTATGAAATCAGAGATGTCGAGCAAACTATTTTTAAGGTCACATCAGTTCCGCCGGGCTTCTTATAGCCACTCATACATGCAGAGAGCTGGACTTATTTCTCCGCGGCTATTTGAGACGCACATATGATCAATATATAGCTAGTAGTGGCTCATTCCTAATAACACGCCCGGCTATGAAAAACTTGAAAACATTTGCTATCTACATAGAAGTCTGTGGCTAATCTATATTTTCGTGGACACGAAAATAATTAGAATTTTTTAGTTAGAGGGAACAAGACTTTTAATTTGGATATTAAATCGCTCAGAGATTGTTGCCTGGGGATTGTGTGTTTAAAGGAAAATGCACCATTGACCACTTTACACTAAGAATAACTCGTAGATTTGGCTCTTTGCAAGTGAATCAGCCACAAAATCACTGTTAATTTATACGAGACGCAAATACGGAAAGCTCACATTCATGACAGCGAAACCTAAACCCGTAGGCGTGGCACTGAGGCGCAAATCGGTAATTATTACCCGCTGTTATTGAACATGTGAAACATCCAACAACCCCGAAGACGCGATCGAAGCACATCCTATTGCTTTCCAGAACGTGCCGATGTCAGAGGACATTTATACCATTCTCATCAAGATATGTTTGCCAAAGGTAACTACTTATTGAACAACCTCGGTGGAGTCTATCTTGTCGATATCCTATGTACATGTTTGCGAATATTTCTTATGATTAATTTATAGACGGTTAGTTGTTTTTGTTGTATTTTATCATTGGTCTAATGTTGAAAGTTCGTGTGCAATCTCCGTGTGTCTAGATGTCCAATATTTAGTTTTATGTGGGTTTTAATCTTCAAGGTACTTGATCGGGATGCAACTTTTAAACAAGCATTCGTGAACAACATCTAGCCTCATCGTGATGCAAATCCTGAGTGGTTTCTGCCTGTCTACATAAAGGCATCTTCCTTAGTCCGACGAAGCATTGAGCATTTAATAAAATGACCAATCCCTGATGACGGAGCTTCATTTGAAGACCATGTGAATCCACTTAATTTGAAGATGCAATAGGTGCTACGTAAAAGAACACCATTTATCGACCGAACTGAATTATAGATACTGAATCACAGTATTTATACACCACATTCTCGAATGTCTAAAATTACACTGTCATATATATTCATCCGTGGATTGATCTCTGAAGATTGTCATCCAGTTCATTTTCTTCATTCTATCGATTTACAGAAATATAGCATCCAAGTATAGATTGACAGTTATATATGTATTCATGTGACCACCATATATTCGTTTGCATTAAGGATATGAAAGCTTTTGATATTGACCCGGCGAGTTGGGAATAACTCCCTCTTGACCGCTGACATTGGAGGCGCTGTGTAAATGGTTGTCTTCAATCTGGTGGAGGAGCAGTTACAGCTACTGAACGCAGATCACGCCGCAGCGTGCAACTGACGCTCTACAACTGAGTTCTGCATATCGTTGCGACCTCTGCGGGAAAGATTATTTCTCCCTAATCGGACTGCTTATTTCATCAAAAATCTGTAGAACATGAAAATTAATGCGATTGTATTGTACATACATGGTCGACATCGAACGAATTAGGCCAACGATGATCATCCTTACCTGGCTTATCTTTGATTCTACAAAAATGTAAAGATGAAATATTTTTAAATTTGTTTGGTTAGCGACGTCACTCTATGTTTTAATGAATTACTCTGGTTTCCTTCAATGGCTCCGAGTTCAGCAGAAGCACATGTTTCATGTATTTGGCGTTAGGTTCTCACAATGTCTCCACTGGACTGATCATGTTACCGCATAGTTCTTGAAGGCTAGAATAATATCATCTATACCCAACGCCAGCGTTCCCATATTTGTCCCACCTGATGTAGTCAGACCTGCATTGTTCCCCACTTCCTCTATGCATCTCCGATTTAGTTCCCGGTCTAATTGAAAAGGATTTTCTGATGAAGAAAAGAGGCAATAAGGTTATCGAACTGCACAGCTATACATCTACCGAGGTTATTTGAGGTACAATGGTCGAACGACCCTTCTGTGAATGTGACAGATTGGTCAGAGTCATAACTTCCGATAATGCCTACAAACTGCATGAACAGAAAAAATCCGGAAATCTTTCGTCAATTAACTTGTCCGTTATTTAGTGGATCAAATCAATGTTACTCTCGATCTAAGGAGGCGATTGACAGCGTGAATTTCCACCCCATTTTCACGTAATGTTTATGGAAATGCATTTAATATGCATTTAATATGCATTAATATTATTGCTAAAAATTCATTATTACGAATAAAGTCATCTACTACTTATTAATAGTGAGTAAACTAATAACTACATAAATAAACGAATAATGTGAGTTTTAACTGACGAGATTTTTTTATATATAGACGTGCAAAACTCGAGGTTGCTACTCGGATTATTTGAATTTACACTGATCAATGAGATTCAACGTAACTCAGAAATCTCTTAATGAACGAAGTAACCAACGATCATTACTTGACGATTGAGGGCAACATCTAACGTATCTGAAACAATTCGCATCAGCAATGTTTAATGGATCAAGAGACTACATTTTGAAATGATTAGCTGGATTTTGAAATATTAACAATCGGACGTTCAAACAACATTTCGAGCGTAATGGTATAAGATCGCGGAGCACTCCTTGTAAACGTATTATCCATTTGCACTGTATAATTTGAGCGATTGAATTTCTTAATATTACAAAAGGAGATTCATCATTGAATTCGTAGGGAAACAATTTTTGTTGCCATGTTAACTCTACAATTTCTAATGACCAAGTAGATAAACTTAATTTAGACTCTGATGTATTAAATCACATTCACAGGTATAACGAAATAACTACCATATTGTTCAATATCTGATAACGCTGAATTCGGTGTATCTGAGAGCGATTCCATCAGGAAGCATCTTTATTCAATCGCAAGAGAAGTGCCTATTCAAATCGCCTTCATAACAATGATGGTCCACATTTCTTGGCCGCGTGATATTTGGCTAACATCCTTTATATTTAACAGTTGTCACTCTGTAGAAAAATGCGTTTAAATGAATCTTCAACTGTTGTTGGCCTCCGTCGGTCGATGTCGACAATGGATGTACATCACATCGCATGAATTTCATATTTTGCAACTTTTTGAATGACTAAACAGTCCGAATCGGGAGGAACAATCACTCACGCAGCGCTGGCAACGATAGTTTGAACTCTGTTGTATTGCATCAGTTTCACGCCGGCGGCGTGTTCTGCGTTCAGCAGCCAGGAGCTGTATTTGCTCCTCCCCGGCTTGCAGTCGACGCTTTACACAATGCTCTAAAGTGAGCGGTTAACAGCAAGTTCTTCACAGCTTGCGGGGTAAATGTCAAGAGCTTTTATATCTCTTTTGCAAACATCTTTGTACCGCAAATGCGGTCTGCCCAATGGTCAACTTGTTAATTGCAACTCACCTTAGAGTAGATCTTTCGGAATACGACCATTTTCCATTCAATAGACATGACCAAGCCAACGCAGGTGGCGCTGACGTAATCGGGTGAACATGCTCTGTATACGACCTTTTAAAAGCACTTCAGCGTTAGTCAATCTGTCTTTCCACGATATGTTCAAGATACCACGGATGCTTCGTAGATGGAAAGCATTCTGCTTCCGTTCGCGTCTTGCGTGGGTGACCAGTTTTCACTGCCGTATAGTAAACCATTTAGTACTCACGCGCTGTATACTATCATTTTTGGCTTTACAGTCAGCTTGCGGTGACCCCAAACTCAAGAGTTCAATCGGGACAAAATAACAGCTTCTCTGTCATTCCGCTTATCAATCTCCGAGTTGAGCGACAGCTATCCGCAATGGTTGAATCAAGATATGTGAAATGATGTACTGGTTCGAGCTGACAGTTTCCAACAGTGATGATTGGTGGCGATACAGTCCCTTGACCAAGGACTTTGGTCTTGCTCATGCTGAATGTTAGACCAACGTCCTTGCATGCCGACGGAAAACAGTCCATTAGCGACTGTAAGCTCTCTTGGGAGTGAGCAATAAAGGCTGCATCATCGGCAAACAACAGGTCACAGATTATCACATCCCGTACTTTGGTTTGTGCTCTCAACTGTTTCAGGTTGAAAAACTTGCCATCACTTCGCGTGCGTATGTAAATGCCTTCTGTTCTCGTCTTAAAAGCGTGCTTCAGAAGCAGAGCAAAGGAAATGCCGAATAGCGTGGGAGCAAGAGCACACCCTTGTTTGACGACTCGGCGAATTTCAAATGCTCCTGAACTGCAACCGTTATAATGGACTGAGCCTTTCATGCCTGAGTGGAACGAAATAACGTGTCTCAGCAGCCTTGGGGGAAAGTCTATCAGATCAAGCATTTTAAAAAGACCCTCTCTGCTGCCGTAGTCGAATGCCTTGATTAAATCAATAAAAACAGCGTATACTGGCATACGCTGTTCCCGACACTTTTCTTAAAGTTGTCTCAGGAAGAAGATTATGTCAACGGTTGATCTTCCCTTGCGGAAGCCACATTGAGATCCGGAGTAAATTCCATCAGCTAAAACTTGCAGCCTAATCTGTAAGACTTTAGAAAGCAATTTGCCTACATCATTCAGAAGGGAGATTACTCTGTAATTGTTGCAGTTTCATCTGTCACCCTTGTTCCTAAATAGCGTGATGATCTTTGTGTCTCACATGTCATGTGGGGCACCCCCTTCCTGACAGCACTGAAGAAGCGAATGGTGAAGAGGCTGTAATATTGCTGCTCTACCGCATTTGATGAGCTCAGGTGGAATTCCGTCGTCACCAGGGGCCTTTCCATTCGCTAAGCGGTCGATTGCCTTATTGAGCTCATCAAGATTTGGAGGGGTATCTAGATATTCAATGGTCAGCAAACGTTTGACATTTTCAAGTGCATGCGGTAAAACCGTACTGTCCCTAGAGTAGAGGGAGGAGAAGTGCTCTACCCATCTTTCCATCTGTTGAGTTTTGTCGACAATTGGATTACCAGATGAAGACTTAATGGGAGTCGTTTTAAGTTTGTTTGGGCCAATGGCTCTCTTGATCCCATCACACATACCGTGAAAATTGCCGGTATCCGCAGCTTTTTGGATATTGAGGCTAACTTCAGTCCAATAGTCGTTTGCACAACCCCTTGAAGTCTGTTGATTCTTATTTCTAACTGCTCTTAGAAGACGTAAGTTTTCATCTGTTGGCATACCTTTGAACCTTGAGAATGCTGAGCGTTTCTCATCCAGCACAGCAATCATCTCAGAAGCGTTTGCTCCGAACCAGTCGCTCGTTCGAGCTTTCGTCGGACCGAAAGTGGAAATTGAGACTCGGCATATGCAGCTTTCATCAATTCACAGATTTTTGAAGCACATTCAAGTGGGGTTAACTTGTTGAACTCGTCCGTGAAGGCTTTTGCGAATCTCGAAGTTAGATGAGGTTCGCACATGCGAGTGACGTCTATCCTCGGTTTATCAGAAAATTTGGTCCAGTGAAATCTCGTGTGGGAGAGCTTTAGTTTTACACGAACCAGTGAATGATCAGTGTCGCAGTCTGCGCTTTGATATGATCTGGTGAGAAGCACGCTTCGTATATTAGTACGCCTAAAAAGAATGAGATAAAGCTGATGCCAATGCTTAGAGCGAGGATGCTTCCAAGAGATGAATGTGTTACTGATACACAAAATGAACTGTGTGTGGCCAATTCTGAAAGGCGTTGCC
The DNA here is from genome assembly GCA_013407085.1 of Atriophallophorus winterbourni. Classification (NCBI taxonomy): domain Eukaryota; kingdom Metazoa; phylum Platyhelminthes; class Trematoda; order Plagiorchiida; family Microphallidae; genus Atriophallophorus; species Atriophallophorus winterbourni. The sequence goes on along the minus strand of JACCGJ010004019.1, from coordinate 44,034 downwards.
AATTTTCATTGGTTTTACCTACACCGGACCTTCCGAGACAGTTTTGCCAAGACTCGTAATCTGCACCAACTCTGGCATTGAAATCACCCAATACCACTACACAGTTTTTCTGTGGCAAGTTTTTCAGGACGCCTGTGAGGTTATGATAAAAAGCGTCTTCTTCAGCAGGCGTCGCAGAGAGCGTCGGTGCACAAACGTTGACCAACGTAATGGTACCAGTAATGCACCTCGGATTTAGAGTCCAAATCCGTTCGCTCCCGCTGCTGCTCGGTTCTGTTGCTTTTGATATGCCGTTTCGAACGGCAAACCCAACTCCATTTAGTCTAGTCTCATCGAAACCACTTCCTTTCCAAAAGAATGTGTAATCACTTTCTGTTAGCTTACCAATGTCTGGTAAGCGCGATTCTTATAGGGCAGCCTTCAACTAAATCATACTAAAATCAGAACTCGCGGAGCGAACACGTTGGCGAAAGTGATATGACTTTGACAATGGTCCCACTATTTGTGAATCTGTTGCTCTTGATCTCATACTATTTGCAAGCAGTATAAATTGTCATCTGCAAGTTTTGCACGATAAGATTTTGCTTCTGTTGATTTCAGATAACGGCTACAGCGTTTAGCTAATGTCGTTCGTTCGAGTCTTCCTTATCGTCTTGAGCTCTGTTGTAAAGATGGATTAAACCAAATCAGAAGGTTTACTCAATGTGGCGTTTGTGATGTTTATGCATAGTCGACTTAGAAAAATGAATTAAGACTGTCAAACGGTTTCTAAAAAAATGGATGAAGTACAAACAACATATCCTTAATATTTTGATCAAAATTGTCATAGCTTTACTACACTCGGAAATAGATGTTTAAACTCTTTGCGATAGGAAAATTAGTTGTCGACCATAATCTCAAGAAAATGAATATAAAACTACAGTCTTCCGAGACTTAGTTTCCACACTCCAGTCGCAGGCAAAAAGTCGAATCGATAATACTTGAACCCCAGTTCGTGTTAACGAACGTATAAAAAACATGTGAATTCGTCTCGAGATAACAAGAAGTCCAATTGTTCCGTCATGATGTTATCTAATTCGGAATACGTGTTTACCGAGAGGATTTTATCATCTATGGTGCAAAATGCGTAAGACTATGTTTGACAAGCGCGTCCGATTCTAACAATATATTTCATTTCATTGTAACTGCACATGTTTCAGTGACTTCTAACTAGTTTCACTTCAACCGTCTGCATTCACGATGCTTGGTGAATCAAAATTTTCCATTCCTGTTCGATTTCGTTAAAAACATAACGCAATTGCTAAAATGTATTTGCCAAAATTTTTTTCAGGGATGCAACATACATCCTTTAAGGATTCTCAGGTTTCTTGGAACTTTTGATTTCTGAAAACGGAAATAAATATCATTTCAATGGTAATAAGCAACGCTCCTCAAGTGAATCAAAACTCACTGAATCGTTTCAATGCTGTTACTAAAAGTGCAAAATGTTTATAACATTCAGTAATTGTCTGATTATCGCGTGTGTGTTTACAGTCGAGACGATTAACGTTCGTGTACTGGAGTATGACCTTGACACTGGGGTCTGATTGGCTAAAATTTGCGTTCTTGCACTACGTAAACTTCTTTTATGTAACGATTATGTTTTCTTTCCGTGGTGCACTTGTTGCATATTTGTTGATACAAAGACGGTCATATTTGAATAACAGAGCAATAAGTGTGAAATGTTGACACAAAAAAGCGCTACTTCGATTTGATCGAAAAAGTGTTTAGAGGCTTATCACTTCTGCTCAAGGCAAATTGTTGTTATTCCCCGCTTTACTGTGGTTTATATATGTTGCATTGCAAACACAGTTCACAAATGGTTCACAGATGAAATAACGAAGATTCCGTAATAGACTATACATGCAGGTTTTGCTCTAGCCGATTGCACTCAAATCGCCTCGCATTTTGAATACACGATTAGCTCAAAATAAAATCCATTCAATTGCAGATTAATGATATTCGTGAGTTGTTCCAGTTATTTAGATAATTAAACAAAGGAACTCACAAAAGTTTCGCCCAGATCGCTCTGTGGTAGACAAATGAACCCTTCGGTTATACAAGTGATTAAAACAAGGAATTTGCTTTTGTTGAATTCTCCAATTCTCAACGCTCAGATGAAAATAGCAAAAACGAAGTTGAATATTCTGATGTTATTGATTCAGACTATCCACACACCCTTTGAATTTTAGTAAATTTTGCAAAGAGTATAATAATAATGTTAAAAATATTTTTTTAGATCACCGTTTAGCAATAAAACTTTCTTTTTCGGATGACAACGTGCACCCAAGGTCAATATTTAATGTTAAAAATTTACAAATATTACTAAGTATGTCTCCAAAAACAAAATATCAACCGTTGATTTGTTCTCATTTCTGGGTAGTTTGGAAAAACGAAAACTACGGATTTTTAGTGGTAAATTATCGTTAATTATGAAACAAAATATATAGGTTTTGTTAACAATGAAAATCTAATGGAATTTTCAAATTATCTACCCTCTACGGTTGAAGCATATATTAAGGACGAGAACAAAATACATTTATCGCAAAACGACCAGAGGAAAGTTTATTCAACCTACACCGTTCGAAAACCACTATCGGCATATAAGAAGCGTTGTGAATACGGCCGTTCTAACTATCTCTCTCCGTCTACCTATTAGTCAGTCTGTCGTGCATATGCGAATGATTTGGGTTGACAGTCAATAAGCTTGGATATTGATTAGATCACATATACCTTAGCGATTGGTTGTTAGATGTTTCGTGTTCCTGAGCTATCCATGTTATAGTTAGGACGCTTGGTTTTCAAGATAACGGAGAACGTTGTCTGCATAATTTATTGCTGATATATGGTCGTAATCAAGGCGGTTTTCTCTCATCGCTTTCAAATATCGTGAACTATCTGAAACCATTTGAAACTACGCTCAACATTAGATAGTCAAAGCATCATTTATTCTCAGCCTAATGATGTTTTTATTTCTGGTACAACAGCAAATCCGCTGTGAATTCATAATGAAGCTCTTCGATGTCGGGATAATAAAAGGTTTACTTCATGGAATCGAATGCATTCATTTTCGGCAGCATGACTCTGTCATTGTTTAAAAATATTGTGCAGTGACTGAATAGGCTAACACGTGATGGCCAAAAGTTGTGTGGGTGATATCTATTTCGTTGCGAAACACATTTATGCGAAGTTAAAATAGCAAAGTCGGTTAATAACGAGGCATTTTTGACTTATTATAAAGTTTGCAATGAAAGCACATTGGCAAAGCATTCGAACCGAGACAAAATAAAATTCAATCAATTAATTTGGGGGTATCGTTGGAGAACAACAGGTTTTTTACATGCCAATTAAACGGAGATTAGCCGACAACTCCATTGCTCTATAGATTCATTAAAATTGATTGTTTCTTTTTTGTGCCAACGGGTGTTTACGTTGACAAGTATTTTGCGCAACTTTAATAAGCCACTGTCTAAACAACGAAAACTAATTCGATTATGAATGATTATCTACTAGTAGAATCGACACGAAATTATATCGTCTACATTATTTGAATCTCAAATCTCAAAGAGATAAGGTAAGCGTTGCACAATTTCGCAGTTATGCGTTGTAGCCATAAGTGTATGTTTTGTCACTTGATGTGCTAATACCAGTAGCGTTAGAGTTGTTGTTGGCCTACTTCGGTCGATGTCGACCATGGATGTACATCAAAATCGCATGAATTTTCATGTTATACAGCGTTTCGAATGACTAAACTGTCTGATTCTGTAGGAACAATCTCTCCAACAGCGCTTGCAACGATAGGCAAAACTCGGTCGTAGAGCGTCAGTTGTACGCCGGCGGCGTGCATATATATACAAGTAGCATACATACAAGTTGTAAGTCGGTTTTCAAGATAATTGATAAAGTTGTCGGCGTACGTTTTTGCTAATTTATGGTCGTAATCAAGAGGGTTTTGTCTCATTACTTTCAAATATCCTGAACTATCTAAAACCAATAAACACTACGCTCAACAGTAGATAGTAAACAATCATTTATTCTCAGCCTAATGACGTTTTCACTGCTGGTACAACCGCAAATCCGCTGGGAAGTCATAATGAAGCTCTTCGATGTCGGAATATTAAAAGGTTTACTTCATGGAATCGAATGGATTTATTTTCGGCTGCATAACTGTCGCTGTTTATAAATATTATGCAGTGATTGAACAGGCTAACGCCTAATGACCATACGTTGATGGGTGATATCTATTTTGCTGCGAAACATAATTATGCGAAGTTAAAATAGCAAAGTCGGTTAACAACGAGGCATCGTTTGTGTGTCATAACGGTTGCAATAACGTAATAAAAGCACTTGGGCAAAGCATTTGAACCAAGACAAAATAAAACTCGAGCAATTAATTTAGGGGTATCGCTGGAGAACAAGCAGGTTTTTCGCATGTCAAATAAACGGAGCCTTACCGACCAAGACAACAATTGTCATTCACTGAGGCTTTGTTTTTTTGGGCTTTTTTTTATTAACTCAAAACAAGTTTGTTTGCATCTTACAGATTATTCTCACGTCTTTACATTCTAGATATCCTAATCGAAATCGCCAATACAATTGTTCACACAAGCCATTTTTGTTTAGCAACACGTACTAACACTATCTTCCTGCGCACACAGGAACAATGTAACATAAAGAAGCGTCCTTTTTTCAGTGAGAGAAATGTATTCCCTTGGAAATTGCATCGTGTACCGAATTACATCAATTTGCAAACAAGATTAGTTGGGGGTTATTGCAGCCATATTTAGCTCCCGTCATGCATGGTTAAGAATGAACTTTATAACATTCGTACAATGAACAACGTAAGCATGATATTTCTGCATCCTAATATTTTTTGCATTTGTTTTGGAAACATAATAATCATTCCATACTCATCAATTTCACATGTGAATTTATCATGCAGTGTTCACCGGGCAGATAGATGCACTTTCTGATAGCTGAGCACAGAGCGGGAGTAAACCTTCTGCTAAGCGTCCTTCATCGTTGCACTAATTTCTTGCTATCAATCATATTATCGAATTTGTGGAAATTAACCTTGTCAGTTAGTCATAGAAAGATTGGTTTTAGTGAGAACTGAAACATTGACAGTGCGCGTTGAATGATAACGACTAAGCAAATGTTGAAGAGAATATTGCGTATCCATCTGATGAAATGAAACACGCAAATTCTGGTAGTTCGTTTGCTAATGTATGAATCTGTTTATAAGATAATCTAACTCGGTGCAACTTTGCTAGCAGTAATGATATGTCATGATACTGTAATGCGTGTGATGTATATTTTTAGTCTCTAACTCGAGTAACAAGTTGTCCATTTGAAAACGTATTCATGATTTTTTAACAGTAATTTGTTTATGCTTTATCGACACGGGTATTTAAACAATTAACGAAGATCTTCTTATATTCAGAAGTAAAAGTCGTATTCTGAATGATCTACTCTATGCTGAGTTGCATTGAGGAAGATGACCATGGGGCAGACGGCACTTGCGGTACAAAGACGTTTGCAAAAAAGATATTAATGCCAAGAGTTTTACATCTATCTATATATATATATCTGTTTTGTTAGAAATTTTTACCGCACCTGTACAATATATTAAAAGTATATTCTAATTACCGAACTACGGTTGCTCAACGACTTCGTCATCTTGAGATGGTTTGGTTTTGTGATATCGTAATTATTGGCAGAGTTTGCAAATTGTACGGTGAATCACAAAACACGTTACCCAAGATTTTTGAACTACAATAGTTTCTACAAATTTGCATTTAATTGAGCCCGTTTGTTTATTCATTGATGATCTGCTCTTTGATTCCTCATTAGTAATAATAAACATACATTTCCCACCACTTACTTAATGCTAACTCGTGCTTCATTGGAACGGATTGCATAAAAATTAATCATGGTACCTTTGCACGCTCAAAATAATGGTGTTTCATAACTATTGCCAGATTATTAGAACTACAACGTCAAATAAATGAGTGCAATGAGAACATTGTCGACAAGTATGCTGTTGTTGTTGGCATCTTTCTGTTGTTAGCATACAAGTATATACTTCATAATTGCACAATGACTACACGCTACGCAGCTTGTAGCATCATTGAACAGTTCCATTCTATTGGAACAATCTCTGCAACAGCGCTCGTTCGATCTGCATAATCTGCGTTCAGCAGCCAATAGCTGTATCTGCCCTTTTTCAGGTTGCCCACATTGACGCCAAAGTGATCAATCATGAGCAAGTTCGTTTCAACTAGTAGGGTGAATGCCGAAAGAATACGGTATCATTCTATTTTCCAGTATATACATTTGAGCGGACTTTGTTTGCCGACAGCTGCTGAAATATTCTTTGATAAAGTATTTAGTGAGGACATGCTTTCAGGATACGTTCAAGAGGATCACAAATTCATTCTACTATTCATCATACCACTGTATAAAATAAATTTTCCACTCCTGAAATGACGAATTCTTTAACATTTGCGCGTTCGCATAAAGAAATTGCAATCGCAATATCTTATTCAACAGAAGCACTATATTTTGAATGTGTAATCACGTTTTAAGATTGGTAAAAAACAAAAATCTCGACTCACGAATGCTTCGCCCAGATCCCTCTGCGGTAAAGAATTGAACAACGTTTTTGAGTAAATCACGATAAAGTTTATATGACGAATGCGGTTTTATTACAATGTTTATATGAAACACCCCGTTTTCTCACCGCAATGACGATGGTTAATATGCTTATATTATGATTATAATATTTACCAACGTTGATGTAAGTTCACTTCGTCTGGTATATGGATTAAATTTTGCGAATATATTTGGCAGAAAACAATGATGAGCGCTGATTATGCTATCACATGTTGTTTGTAAATTATTATATTCTCAACATCAGAAACGAGTGCCACGATTTACAAATATATTTTAATTCTGAATTTGCGAGGGAAGATTATTAGTCACAAACGCGTCTCTCGGAAGCTAGGAATCTAACGGTTGTTTTACTAAAAATTTTCCATGCTTGTCGTTTTCTCAAGATGAACACTCGAATACACTCGGATCTATACTATGCTGCTTATTTCGGACACCAAGACTTCAGAAAGATAATTCGAATCCAGAGAGCTTATATATGATCAAGCGTATATTCTCGTCCATAGTTTTGATACTTCTCTGTACGTCAAGCTACTCGAACGACTGGATCTGAGGACGCCTCTACATAGGCGAATGCAAGGTGACCTATTCCTGAAATGATCTTTTTTACAGCTGTTTCACGCTCCCTGAGTAAATTATTATACCTTCAAACATCCAGCAACATCCGTGGTCATGGTTGCAAGGTGGAAATAACATACTTCAATTGGACGTTCAACCAAATTAGGTTCTTTTAGAATTATCAGATATTACTAGATGAAATGAAGTCCTCTGGCGCAGACTAAGTTATATTTGAATGCCACTGTTACATAGGGTTCGTAAAACGTAACACGACGTTCAAACATAAACTCAAAACGTGATTATTGTTAAAGCAATCAAGGCGCTTATGGATAACCAAAGTAATGCGTTGCTCACATTCTCTCGCACTTACACACCACTGCAGGTTTCTGGCGGTTTCCCTTTATCAGGAGGAGACACTAGGATTAGTTTCGGAGAGCCTTGACAAAGTGGATACGCGGTAAACAAAGTTAACCTAGTGATACTCAGTTATGGGTTTTTAGATCAAAGTTTTGATTCCTCTAAATTTATCGCCGGTAGCTTTCGAACTTCATCTACCTGAAGCAACCTGTTTTTATGGTAGGAGCAGATCCGCCGCGCTACTTAAGACGCACATCACATTGGAGCATTTATAGCTAGTAAGGGCTCATCCCTAGTAACACGCCTGGCTGTAAAAACCTTGGAAACATTTTCTATCAATACAGAAAGTATGTGGATAATCTACATTTTCGTGGACATGAACATAATTGAAGTTTTTAGTTAGAGGCAACAAGACTTTAAATTTAATTTAATGATTTAATTTAATAATGCCCTCCGAGAATGTTGCCCAGGGAATATACGTTAGGAGCAAATGCACCATTGAACACTTTGCACTAAGAACAGCTCGTAGATTTGTCTCTTTGCAAGTGAATTAACAGCAAAATTACTGCTAAATCAAAATAGACTTTTACGAGACGCAAATACTGAAAGCTCACATTTATGACAGCGGAACGTCAAACACTGACGTAACACCAAGGTGCAATTCAATAATTTTAGGCAGAATTCTTAGCATTTCGAACAAAACATGCATAGACTGTGCAAACAGCAAGAATTCCTCATAGAGCATATTTGAGCTACTGCGACAGTGTCACACTTGGTGCGTTTTTTTCATGTAATCATTATGAAGTATGATTGTATTAGAAATGATCCACTCTAGGATGTAACGGATTAGTATTGCCGAAGATTATTGAGGCACAGTTTTCAATAGTTTATCGTTTGAAATTTAGATGTAATGCCCTATGACTAACCATTTCAGTTAAGAAAAATAAACTCTCATGCACTTGAGTTGGTGACATAGTTTGAGAACTAGAACAATCAAGATTTGCCTTGCTCAAAGCAAGCATGACCTGTATTCTGAACGCTTTGAGAAAGGTTATCAGCCCAAAATCGAACTGTCGCTAACCCCGGGAAATCCTAATGAGTCTCAGATGTATATCCCCAATGGATATCGCTAAAAAACAATCATTGATTATAAACACAAAGATCTGTCCATCAAGCCTGATCATTGTGGCTGCCAAGGATCTTTTTGATGTTTGTGGTGAGGCAATCTACAGAAATTCATCATTGAGAAATCTGTTGACGATAGTTAACTAATAATCGGTTTATGCCTCTGAGTGATTACGATAGTCAGTACATAAATGGGTGTGCATTAAGACAACTCATTCCATCTCCTGGTCTAGAGTACGTCACCTGTAAACCGGTCTTTTTAAACTGAATCGTACGAAATGTATCTGATTTGACGCCTATATCTATATATATATATATATATAATATATATATATTGCTTTAAACCATGACTGAATGTATAGATTTATTTAAATATCGAGGTATACAAGTTTGCTATTTATACAGAGCATGTAATCCGTGAATGGACACGTACCATCTTGTGCGGGGGAAGATTCTTCTGAATAAACGAATGAAAATTTCATTAGAAGTATAAAGTGTTCTGTTTCAAACTGCCATGACACATGAGTAAGTGAAGAAATTTTTTCATTAATATGCAACCAATCTTAGCCACGATTTTAGGAAGTTAATAACGAAAGAAATGCGAATTCAATAGGTGGTGTTCTCCTGTTTGTTATGTGGAAACTGCCTGTCAAGAATGCGTCCATGATAAACAAAAGTGTTTGGACACAAATAGGCTTGTTGAATATGAAATCAATCTGAAAAACTGATCCAGGTTGGTAGTAACGAAAGGTGTGAGAACTCTGATCGTTGAGTCCTTCTGCCTGATGTGCGAGTAGTAGTATTCCAGGTAGTAACGGATGACATGCGAAAACAAATCGCATTGTTATTCTCAGATGTGTAAAAACAGCAGATCGAGACACATCCTTGATTGATTAGAAATTGCAAATATTGTTTTTTACATCGCAATACGTGGCCCGAGATACAGATCGAAGTTAAAGTTGTGACACTTGTAAAAATAGTTGCAGGATTACCATCCAATCAGTCTAGTAAAGAATCCGAAAGATTTCATATTGTCTAAAAATGAGAGAACTAGCATATATGTCTCCACCTGACGATGGCAAACAGCCTGAATTTGGTAGTGGTGTGTAAGGGATGGGGATGTAAGCACCACAATACTTAGCATACATGCAGCTTTGATTTTATCGTTGAGCTACACTAAATCAATGAATATTTAAATCACTGGCTTTGATACGAAATAAGCGGAGCATGCTTCCAATCAAAAGATGTCAATTATTATGTAAATTCTGTCAACTCACCCGGTATGCTTTCGAGGGTTGAGAGTTGTCTTCTTTGACCTAATAAATATCACAATATGTTCTAGCAACCATAAAGATTATCACAAAAATCCATACAGCACTCTTATTGTTTATCAGGCGTGGTGGCACATAAACTCCCCGACTAACATCACTCTCATAGTATCCAGGGATTCAAGACGATGGATGGATACTGAAAAGTCTCAACGAATCAGGCCATGCTGATTTGTGAGGTAGAACAGATTGAAACAAGTGAACGATTGAATTGGAAAATCATCCAAATTTTGTATTGCTCAATATAGGACTTCTAACACTTAACTTAACATCAATTTTTGGTTGAATGATACATCAAAATTCTCTTTGTATTATATTTCATATTTTGTACATTTAACTCAATATTTTATTTCTTTGAAACAAATTTGTGTTGCTCAATCGGTGCATCAAGATCGATTGATACGAAATCTGTGTTTTCTTATGACGACATTCTTGATACAACATGATTCCTGTTGCAATCGGCTGAATATTAGTAGCCGAATATGATTAGGATATTATTATTAAATTATCCGTTCCTGATAATTACTACCCGTTGTTAATGAACATGTAAAACAACAACCCCGAAGACTCTATCGAAGTACATCATATTGCTCTCCCGAACGTTTCTAAATCCGAGGTCATTTATACCATTCGCAGCAAGATATGTTTGCCAAAGTTATATACTTATTGAACAACCTCGGTGGAGTTTATATTGTCGATATCCAATTTACATGTTTGCGAATATTTCTTATGTGTAATTTATAGACGGTTAGTTGTTTTAGTTGTTTTTTAACATTGGACTGATGCTGAAAATTCATGTTGTTCTCGGTGTGTATAAATGTATAATATTCGGTATAAGAGGATTTTAATCTCCAAGGTACTTGATCGGGATGCTACTTATAAACGAGCATTCCTGAACAATATCTAGCCTCATCCTGATGAAAATCCTGATTGGGTCCTGCCTGTCTACCAGAAGCCATCGTCCAGATTCAAACGAAGCATTGAGCGGCGCCTTCAATTTGGCCGTGCATAAAATTATTTTGTCCGCAGGATTTCTTTAACATTTTTCGTTAAATGTTGACGCTAGCTGTGGGCGAAATTCATCATTTTTTCGTATTAAGTGAGGCCAATTTTCGACTCGCAATTTTGAATGAATTACGAGATACCGGTAATTGTTGTGACACTTTTGTCTCAAACATTTTGGTTACACCATTTGTTAATAAATTGGATCACATGTGTAAATTATCGATGAAGTCTGAAAAGAAACATCGTTCACTCGACAAATTGATATCGGGACCTGTCGGTCAATTTGTTTCAAATTATTTTGTGAAATTTTTTCTTTCAGTTAAATATATAATATATATATCTACTATATGTAGATATATATCTATATCTATATCTATACGAATATATATATTTATATCCTATATATATATATATCTATATCTATATATGTATATATATTCTATATATATATAAAGCTTTTTATAACAAGACCACACAAAAGTCCTCAAAAACGTGCCACTAATAATTTTTTTAGTGTTATGTGGTGATTTTATTGCCAGAGTTGGTGCAGATTACTAGTCTTGAGAAAACTGTCCTAAAATTTCGAAATAGGTATAACCAAATAAAATGGACAAGGCCATTTAAAACTATGCACGTAATTTTGTATTTGTGTAAGTAACACTTTCTTTCAAGCAAAACCACAGCACAATTTTTTTTGGAAACATCCTCGCTCTAAGCATTGTCATCACATTGATCATATTCTTGTTAGGCGCAAAAATATGGGAAGTTTAATCCCCACCAGATCATGTCAAAGCGCAGACTGCCTGACCGCGCCAAATTGTCTGCTAAGACAAGGATAAACGTCGTAAATATTTGAATTGATAATTCTCATTATCACTTTCAAATTAGCTCCGATTACATGCACCATTGTCGAGGATTCAGACAGTGTTGTGCTGAGGCTAGACTAAATTCGGCTACCACGACTTTTCAAAACCATTTTGTGTTGGCTCATTTGAAGTCTGCTTCCAAATCACTTATCAAACTACATGATTCAAATTATAAAAATTGTGTGGCAAAACGTAGCTTAATTAACTTGAAAACATATCGAAAACGGGTGGAGATAAAGTGGGAAGGTAAGTGGGAAAAATAATTCCAAGCAGTGATGTTTCAATGCGTACAGAAGAGCAGATGCGAGCACATTCAATCTTGTTATTTATGAATAAAAGTGAAAAACGCACCATGTGTTGTTTCTACTCCGGCTGTAAATTTATGAAAATTAAAATGTGAGCCTCAGTTGATTGTTGATAAACGTCACAATAAAAACTTGTGTACTTCCAAACCGGTTATTTATGAATCAAAGTGAAAAATGCACCTTGTGTTTTTTCTTCTCCGCCTGTAATTTATAAAATTTTAAAAGTGAGCCTTAGTTGATTGTTGATAAGCGTCACAAGAAAAACTTGAGTACTTCCAAACCGGTTATTTATGAATCAAAGTGAAAAACGCACCTTGTGTAGTTTCTACTCCGGCTGTGAATTTATAAAAATTAAAAACTGAGCGTTAGTTGATTGTTAATAAATTTCACAAGAATTTGGTGAGCACTTCCAAACTGGATATTTATGAATCAAGGTAAAAAATGCACCTTGTCTTTCTTCCTTTTCGGCTGTAAATTTATAGAAAAATTTTAAAGTGATTGTCTATAAACCTCACAAGAAAAACGTGAAAACTCCCAATTTGGTTAATTATAAATCGAGGTGAAAAATGCACTTTTACTTTCTTCGTTTTGGGCCGTGAATTTATAGAAAAATTGAAAGTGAGCCTTAGATGATGGTTGATAAATCTTATTATGAATTTTTTTGATTAGAACGCAATTTCAAACACTCTGAAAATAATCCGCATGTTTGGGAGTTCGTTCATTATGTTTTGCGAGTACTTATCAGTAACAAGTCCTTCAAAATGTTTACAAAATTTATCACAACGTTCCACATTGGAAGGACTGGACTCAAGTTTCGCTCTTATTTGAGCTCATATGTGCTTATCAGTACCATTTCCAGACAAACGGTGGACGATAGCTCAGGCCGTAAGGCATGAGACTACAATGGTGAATGTTCTGTGTTCAAATCAGACCCGAGACAAGATAAGCACTGCTGATGAGCGAAAATCGAGTCCAGTGTTTCCAATGTGCACCTTTGTTATAAACTTTGCGAATATTTCGAATTACTTGTCACTGATGAGTAGTCGCAATTTGACTTAATTTCGTTTTAAGCAACTTCCTGGAAACAACGTTAATAAAATTGACTTTTTCCGTTCAATGTTTGAAAAACCAGTTGCGTTTCGCATTATTGGGATGGTGACTGTGTTAAGTATACCGAGGACCATTTATTATGTGATTTTGAGCGCATCCACTTACCAAATCTATTACCAACTGTATGTTAAAGCAGAAAATAATTTGATAATTAATCACACTAGTAAATATGATGGAATATTTGGCTTTCCGATAAACATATTTGCAAATTCTCGGCTAGACTCCATACACGGTTTCATGCCATTTGCAAATTGAATGACTTTAGATTCACGAGACAAGTTTGAACATACCAGGTTTATGATTCACGATTTATGGTGAAAATAGCAAAGAGCGGTGCAACGCCATAGGATATACTTAAACAACTTTAGCAAATCGTTACATCTATGTTTGCGTCCATGTGCTTCAAAGGAGGAGCACAAGTAATTCCCATTGTAACATGGATAGAGGAAATTCTGGTAATTCCTTTTTTCCAGGTGTGTGTAAGATGGAATCACTAAGAAATTTGTTTAAACTGTGGCCAATACATTATTATCCAGAATAAAAGATCTTAACTTTCGTTTGAAGATTATTTTCGTTGACCGTTCGTAGGAATACAGAATTAATAGTATTCCTGGTCAAGCGTTCATGACGCTTGAAGACTTCCAAACTATCGTATCGCATTGGACACCACAGCTAAATTGTGAGTGTTTGTCGTGAGACAGTGGTGAAGTGTTGAACAGTGGAATAATTGAAAGTCACCCATAACTGGGGTCCATACATAACCACAATGTTTAAATAGAGAATCACTGATTGCTTTCGCGTCCAGCGCTTAGGTCGCCTGGAAGAAACAATTTTTTCGTCGAAATTGAAATTGCAATCACATGAAATTCCTACAACAAATCACGCTGGTAAAATGGGGAATTGCTTTGATTTTTGCTAGGAAGTAGGTAGATTGCATAGTTACACTCAATAATGTTACTGATATTTTGCATAGTCACACTGAATTAAGCGGGTTCTGTTATCTTACTGTAAATTTCACGGTTAAAACGCGTTGAAATGGCGCGTATTGGTGAATGCATTTCGAAATATCGTGACTAGTTTGCAGAACGATTTTGGTGGGATTGCAATGATCTCAGCAACTACACCTCCGCAAAAGTGTCAAATTATTGAAATAAAAAATCATGAATCCGTAAATTTTAAAATAGATGTTCTAGTATAGAATCATTCAGAGTTTCAAAATCATAGAGCAGCTGGTAGGACGAAGAGGGAAAGTAAGAGAGGGGAAAAGAAATGTCGTCGACGAACTTTCAAAAACTGAGCAATCATGTTGTCACTTCAGCTGAGGCTGTTATAACGTAACGTCAAGATACTTAAAATGAATGCAACAACTGAACTCAGATGATTTTCTTGAACAAGGGTTTGACATCGCTGATCAACAAAGTTGATGAAGATTACCTGTTTTATTTTGGGGACTTAACAATAAACTGAGTGGCATAAAGCCTGGTCAATGCTATTGATCGCTGATTCTGGCGCAGGAGATTCAGCGCGTTCAACATGGTATAATTCAACGGCTGCATATTTGAAAGTAAAAGTAGAAGAAACATTTGGATGATCATAAGATTAAACAGAAAAAAAGAAGGGAGAAGGAATATCGCCCCGCTGATTATCGGAACAAATTACGATCGAATGGGAAACTTTGCCATTAATAATAACATATTGCACCACAGTTGAATGAGTTCAAAGGGACACTACAGTCAACAGGTTTTCTAAACAGAGAAATTATGACAACACAGATGAAAACGTTGGGGTAATCCAGGAAACAAGCTTGCACGGCTTTCGATTTAGAATCAAGGAAACATGATAGATACGTGTTACGTTAGCACCGAGAGTACTTCATCAGTCGAGCAATTTTTCTGATATGCAAGCTGATGAGAATCTTATTCCTGACAGCTTACAAGCATCCGTTGTAGCACAACAATTTCCAATATATTGAATAATTGAAAATTACGAGCGATGGGGCGGTACATCCGAGGATCGTTTTTTGGGTATCGGATTTGCTGCTACAGTCTGTTAACACTGAGGTATTATATGTTAGCTGAGATGAGCGAAACTGTTGATACTCATGGCATTAAAATCTTTGCTAATCGTCGATTGTCTCGTGAACGAGTCCAAGCAAAGTGGACGCAGATTTAGGGTCAAAATCCAGGTTTTGTATAGATATCGACAATGGATTTAATCATACGAGAAACGGGTTTCACGAAACTCACTTCGCTCTTGATTGCGTTCTGTGTGTGCAAATGTCATACATCAATATTTGAAAGGGTACGTTGAACGGTAACATTCACGAGATGCATTGCAGCTTACTTCGTATTAGGCGCAGACGTTCTGTACAAGATTTAACGGATATTTTTTAGTGGTGTTGTGAATACTCTTCCTGATATAAACGTGTTTTATTTATAATTTTAAAAAGGATAGTTTATCCAACTGAGCTGTCAACGGACTACTCGAGTCAGTCTGCATCGGCTTTAATAGACATTTCATTTGTTGCGTTTGTTTATGGCACTTATTACCATTCGTTCTTTCAGAACGTTTTGGCTTTTATTGTTATCCATATATCCCTGTTAATAGTTTGGCAGTATGAACATTTCTCACGAAATTCTCATGTAATCCGTATTTTCGTACATAGGAAAATTGTCAATATTCTGTTCTTCTTTTTTGGCGAGTTAGCTTTCATTCATCCAAAATTACTCGATTAAAACTCTTCTCTAGTGTGATTGACGCTTTTTGCGATAACGCCTTTTTATTAGTACACAACATGCACTCAAGCATTAAACTGTTTTCGGTAAATAAATTCATCGGGACATCAAAAGTTTAGTTCCGCCAAGCTGTATTTCGTGTTTGCATCTAAGTGTTTGAAAAAAACCCAAGATCAGTCTAAATCTTAGTCACCGTACGGAACCTGTGAAGCGTTTCAAAGTCGAGTTCGAAACAAAAGCCAGAAAGCATGCCGATCTTGATAGTGCAAATAACGCGAAACCCGTCGTGAGGAGTTTGATGAAAATGCATGCAGAGATGGATTTTGAAAGTTAATTATATCGATATAATACTTGCATGATATCGTTTTTGCTAGTATTACAAAAGTCCAAAGAAAACTATACATTCATACATCTAGCATATACATTTAAAAATATTCTGAATGTCTCTAAACGTAAATAATTTGCATACCAGTTTTCAGTTCACGTAAAGCTAGATTAACAAAAAAATCGGGAAAACAATATTCATAAATTAGTGTAATTGTTTTATAAAATAATCACTTTTTTCGAGTTTATTCTCAAGTCACTCGAACAGTAAGAAAACATTTAGGTGGAGTTATTAGAACAGTTACTTGTGGCAATTAATTCAACAGGAAATACGCTAAAGATGATTCAGTGATCAGTTCAATGCAACTGAATAACAGCACCGCAAAGCATACATTTCACCAAACGATGATACGCGTAAATTATTCAATCGATAAATGGGATTGTCCCGGTCAAATTGTTTGCTCTAATTAAACACTCTCAAATTCCGTTCTTTACAGGTTTTTGTTTGGTCGCGGAACCAGTTTGTAGCGGCTCGGGTGTAGAGAGAGAAGCAGGGAATAATTGCGTCAGGACATTTCAGGTCATCGAGCGGAGGCCATCGTAAAGATGACTAATTATGACATTGTTGGCGTCCTTCGGTCAATGTTGACCATGGATGTAAATCGACTCGCATGAATTTTCATTTTCTGCAGTTTTTCGAATGACTAAACAGTCCGATTTGGGAGGAACAATCTCTCCGACAGCGCTTGCAAAGATGGGCAGAACTGGGTTGTCTGTCGTCAGTTGCAAGCCCGTGGCGTGTTTTCCGTTTAGCAGCCAAGAGCTGTATCTGTTTATCCACAGATTGTAGACGACGTTCTAAGCAATGCTTACAATGTGAGCGGTCAAGAGTAAGTTCGTCTCAACTCGCTAGGTCAATGCCATGAGCGTCCATATCTTTTTTGCAAACGACTTTGCACCATAAGTGCTATCTGCATAATGTTCGACTTTCTGATTGCAAATCACCCTATAGTAGATCTTCTGGAATAAGACTATTTTCCATTATGTAGATGTGGCTAAGCCACCGCAGGCAAGGTTATATTTGTAGGATGAACATGTACTGTAGACCAGCTTATCATTATTTATTTATTATCAACGCTCACCAGATGCCGCATCTAGCTTAACTGAAGCGATAAAGATAGATAATCGGAGGTGCAACTTAGGTTGCGTACATTATAAATAGGTGTGCATTAGATGACTGGAATCTTCATAAACTCAGTCATTGCTTGACTCAGAAACTCAGAAAATTGTATGGCAGCAAAAGCATTGGGCCTAACAATGACCATAGGATGGCAAGGTATATGGAACATATGAAAATACATATAAAATATCTCAAAAATCAATAGGGACACTCGCATACCGCATGGTTCGTCATAAACTTATCGAATTTGGAAGCGAAAACCTCAACAGATTCTGATCGTGTGATGTATTCAGGTAAATAGTTTCAAGTGAGACAAATTCTAACCAAGAAAAAATTACGACGTAAATCCAATCGAGAATGCGGAGTGCTTAAAGACTTAAAGAGTGTGTTCGTGTTCGAGTAAGGTCATCGGGCGTTGGCAAGTGTTTAAGGGGATGGTTTAGAGAATGCAGGATTTTGAAGGTCAACATAAGGTCCTACCTATCCGCCGTTGAGTGAAATCGTTTAGGTTCAGTTTTAACATTCGCTCTGTGAAAGGCAAAATTCTGTACTGTGAGACCAACTTTGTAGCACGATGATAAATCCTGTCGAGTAGTTCGATATCCTTCCTCATCCATGGTGCCCAGGCTTGGATGGAATATTCCATAACAGGACGTATATACGTGTTAATCACCCGGTGTAGGGTGAATATTGATACATTTCCATCAAACACACAATGATCGGTTTCGTGCTGTATGTACTCATCAGTTACGAACAGTAACTTCGGATCCAGACAATTTGAAACATTGATAGACCTGTGGCCCCTATTGGATTAATATTGTTCGGTCGCAAGTGGATTGGGTCAAACCAATGGATTTGTAAGAAAGTCGGATACTGCACGCATTTCCATCACCCAGAAACTCCACGACCGGAATATTGCTCTGCGCATCCATCAACTAGCAACAGTGTAATGAGAATCTGTATGCAGTAAATCAGTCTTGAACGATGTCTGCCAGATTTTTGTGGCCATGACATTGTTCAATCTGGATTTTTCCCCAGTTTGGGTCATTGAATAATCGCTCAATAAAACTGTGAAAATTGTAACACTGTAATATCAGCATATACCGAATTACATCAAATTCGTCAAGACCAGTCAAACAAACCAAATTTGTGAAATATTGAATGAGTCAAGTTGGTGAAAAATTGCAGCATATTGGTGTGGAAGTAAAATTTGCTTATTAAACTAGGCGCGTATCATCAGCAAAATCGGTATTTACATGCAGGTTCATCCCAAATAACGGCTGGGTACGTGTTATTTGCATTCAACCATTAAGGACAGTACGATTTGGATGGCACATGTGTCTTGTCTTTTTTGTTGTTTGCTTAATAATTACGTAAACATTTAGGCTTATGTAAGGAAATCTGGATAAATATCTTTAGGGTCAATGTGCTATTGACCCATTGAAAAAAATGGAGGATATCTGATTATTGTTAGATAGAGTTTCATCGAGGGGTTGATACGAACGAACTTGTGTATCGAATAGAAACGAATTGTTTGGTTTTGAGGATTAGTCATCAACGAGATGGCCGTCAGAATCTTCAGCTGATCATATATTAAGCCACTTGATTTGTTTAACTCATTTCAAAAACATTATTGAGCAACAATCCATATAAACACTATACTCAAAATAATTAAATAGCGAGGAATATTTTTTTTGGTATTCGCTCAGATTGATCCGTACGTTGCACGATTTTTTCAGGGTGCTTATCTGGAAAGAAAATACAGATAATGTTAGATGGGCGTTTAGAAAGTGGAAGAGTTGTGAACTGAGCATTGCTTTGAAATTTCAGTTTATTCATTTCATAAAATCAATAAAAACAGTTACATAGTTCGTCATATACTTATTGAGATTAAAACCAAAAACCGCAACAGATTCCGAGCGTGTGGTTTCTTCTGGCAAATAATATTTTGATGACCAAGAATTCACAATCGTTCTCGTATGCTACGCTGTAATGTGGTGAAGCATTTAGGCAACGTCGAATCTATTATGGCAAATTATTTTGTAGAAAGTTTTCAGAATGTCCATACGAAATACGCGCCAGGAAGAACAATTTTATTTCCGTAATATAAAGCATTGATTAGAGCCACATCGCTTGACCTCTTAATGAAAGCAAATAAATTATCAAGACTTGGATCGAGTACGCCCTAACTGTATCTGGTTGAAGTTAAATTTAGAAAATATTAGTGATAGAGCTTGCCGAAAAACTACAACTTTCTCCAAATTAATCATCACATATTTTGAATTTTTAGAGAAATCATACGTGTTCATATAGCGCTAAACTTTTGGGAGTTCATCCATGTAAAGATATTACAAAGATCTTCGTGAACGTGCGAATATTTTACCAACAGATTTTATATCCAAATTAAAGTTAAGCATTTCACTTGTTCCTACGTGAGATTTATATTCTTCATCTTGACTATTTCTGATGGTTTTAATTGCTGCTACGAATTCATTATGGTAATCATTGACACAAAATATACATGAAAAGCTGGAGACGGACATAAATAAAAATTACGTGAAACGATATGTCTATGTGAATTTCAGAACGCTTTTTATTCACTACATTTCTTGTTTAAAACTTTATATGTATATCACGTATCCCATAAGCCATTAGTATTTCGGATGCTAGAAATGTTTTACATTTTAGGAATATCTACAATTGAGAACTTGGTGTTGCGTTACTTTCGGAGCCCTTGTCAGAGGTTAAATGTTGTTGATTTGTCAAGGAGGTCACTTTAAGTTATATACAACAATCGCGTTCGAAATGGAACTCACTTTTCTTGATGTTCGTCATTCTTCGACCGTATTCTTTTCGGAACATAAAAAATAGAGATGAGATAACACAGGTATATGAATTAGTGATTTAAGAGTGACAACTATTCAAGAAGCAGTGTGTAATATCTGTTGGACGTCGCTGAATTAATGATTTACAAGTTAGATCAAAGTACAAAAGAAACTGATG
This sequence comes from Atriophallophorus winterbourni, assembly GCA_013407085.1. Classification (NCBI taxonomy): domain Eukaryota; kingdom Metazoa; phylum Platyhelminthes; class Trematoda; order Plagiorchiida; family Microphallidae; genus Atriophallophorus; species Atriophallophorus winterbourni. The sequence goes on along the minus strand of JACCGJ010004019.1, from coordinate 23,427 downwards.
AAATACACTCAAATACATAATACCAGATTTATATCGCTGTGTTCTGTGTCGATTATTATTTGTTATTCAGAATTGTATCGTTTATTCATTCAAATATGTTTTAATATTTCAAGTTCGAATGTTGAAACCAAACAGAAATAAAACTCAAACACTTTGTCAACGCCGTTCGAAATGGTCACTTCGTGAGTTTGAAATCACATCGAGACATTTTTGAAAATTATTTTCATACTAATATACATTGAGTCAATTAGAGTTGATACAATTGCTTGTTTGATTTAAGTGGAAAAATGAATGCTTACGATCAAAGATTTCCCTGCGAACTGCAAATATAATTTCGGAATGCTTAAACTTCCAATTGAAGCGATTCAGCGAAAAATATTAGGAACATATTAGGTAGCATGATTACCTTTTGTTGCAATTTCTTTGAAAAAATAGACGTTTTTGATTAATTGGATAAAAACAGGAAGTTTTAAAAAGGGTAATGGAAATCTTGTTTGCAAATACATCAGAGAGTCTTATATATATCCGGATCAAACTTAATCTGTGAATAATCATTTAAGTATCATCTATCGGTTAATTTTCCTAAATTTTATTCAGTTTCAATTAACATATAATCTTACGCGAGAGAGCATTTAGGTTTTTCTAAGGAACTTACAAGCTTTGAAAAAATACTATATACCTTAAAGTTAACGCAAAGCCATTGATTTAGATATATGCAATACCAGAGATATTTGACGGCATTCATATATTTGCCAGCAACATTACCACCAAAGTTGAACTGAATTTCCTCATCTTCGGTCGATGTCGACCATGGATGTACATCACAATCGCATTCATTTTTTATGTTCTACAGCTTTTTGATTAACTAAACAGTTGAGCGAAAATCTCACTTAGCTAATTGTATCGGAGAATCGAAAGACTTTATTATCAGCCAAACAATAATCTAGAAATTATAAGTCGGTATATGGATACATCGATGAATCTATAATAAGGCCACATATTTGGAAGCCAGCTATTCTTGTATCTCATAGAAAAAGTTTAATAATGTTAGGTTATCTATATTGAAAGGAAATCACTCAGACGTAAATTCGTGAGACTACAATGGTGATACACCTATGGTTCGAATGTGAATCGAGTCATATTATGCACCACTGATGAGCTCAAATAAGATTGAAACTCAAGTCTAGTGCTTCCGATATGGATCGTTGTGATTAACTTTGTTAACATTTCGAAGGATGTGTCACTGATGAGTAGTCGCAAAATATAAGAAAATTTCAACATTTGATCAAATTATCGCTTTTTTTCTCATTTTAAATAAAAAATAAAAGCATAAACAATGAACCTACTGTTTTTGTATGCATTCGTATTCTCTACAAAAAATATTAGACGTAATAGCGAGAAATAAATGAAGAAAACTTTTGAAAAATTTATGATGCAAATGAATTTTAGAATGTGAATACAAATCGTATAGCGTCTTTTATAAATTAAAAAATGTCATGTTCCATCAACGCAGTATATATATGTATGCAGGATCTGATATTAATACTAATTTGGGAATCATATAATTATTAATAATATTAATGATGAAATTTGCAATACACGGAATGGGGACAGTTAAAAAAATAACATTGAATATTTTGTCCACTTAGGCAGGGATATTATTGTAATATTTGTTTATTTTATAATGCTTTGTAATGAGAACAGCAACTAATGTCAGTAGATAATAAAAACGATGCCCTCTTTCCATTGATGTCAGTTCATTGCCAAACACTCTATCCTCCTCATGCACCCAATCGAGTCAAATACGCCCGTCCAACCATGGTTAATACAAAAGTGATCATTTTCAAGCCGTTCTTCCAAATTAGAGGCTGACTACCAGCCACTTTCTCCGGTCTGAACCAGTTGACTCATAGAGCGCTCGACGCGGTAACCGTTCAGGTTTCATTCGCAGAACGTATCTCAATCCGCCGAAACGACGTCGGCTAATGCCTGACTGAAGGTTAGTGCCGTTGCTTCCTAATATTGGTTGCCAGTCCTCAGAGTCACAAACGTGGTGCTATCATCGGACAGAAGTGATTTTTTTCGCAAAACTAGTTTGTGGAAGACATTCAGCCTCGCATTGTTTCCATAAAGATATTTTTCTTCGGGAAGACAATTTGTTTCGAAAGTAATCATCTGGGAATGTCTCAATGGGATTTTCAAATTTTTAAAGTTTACATTATTCAATTTTTGTTAGACTTGACAAATATAGCAGCGAACCATAGTCATTTACAAATTGGAACAAATCTCACTCAACTCACCCCCTTGATCACTTTCTTTAAAGAAGAACAAAATGTTTGATACCCATCCATTATTTAATCTGTAGTTTTAGCGTTTGATCTTTGATTGGTCGAATTTTGAGCACAAACTCCAGCATTTTTATTTAAATACCCGAAAACACATTTTCGAAATTTTCGAAACAACTCCACCAGTGTGTGATACAACTTTTTTCTTTGAAAAATAATTTCTTCATATGAAAAAGTTTCTTTTGTCTGCATTTCTATCTCCCACACACACTTCGAGATTTGTTTTTAGCTGTTAGCATTTATCAGCAGAAAACAGCACGATCACATTCCGCTTGCTTTGAAATATTGGAAGAATGGTATAAACAAGTTGCGAATGAGTGCTTCTGTTTGATAAGGTATGCCCCATCAACAGGTTTTATCGCATCTAGATGTCGTTGAACCTGCGTTTATTCCCATCACACACATTTCACGAGTTATTACGCACTGGTTGTATATCCAGCAGACTGGCACTCTAATATTGAATTACATATACTCTTGTTGATGTCGTTACTACTGGCGTTCTTCGGTCGATATCAAACATGGATGCACATAGAGTATGATGTTTTCATGAAACGCAGCCATATACACAAGTAGGATGTCCGAATTAGTATTAGCGATATCTCTAGCATCAATCAACGCGATGAACAGTATTCGTGCAATATATTTGAAATTTACAATATGAAAACATGTTCTAAGATTAGCATCAGAGATCAGTAGCTATACTGTCTACCCTCTCGTAGATGACGCGTTTACAAACCATTTCATGTGATCAATCATGATCAACTTCCTTTTAGCTCGTAAAGTCGGTGTTTTGTGCGTTCATGTTATTGTCAAAACAGTGTGGGGTCTTTTAATTCGTCAACTTGCTGATTTCAACCCTTCAAATAGTAGAACTCCGGAATAACGACCATATGTTTGTTACAAAAATTTCAAGAAAAGCACAACTGTTGTGTTAGTCCAAGTGAATCGATAAGACAAAAACCATTTGTAAAGTAGTATCAAGCATCAAGTTAAACGAGAATGAATTGATTATTTGTTTTTGTCGAAGTCGTGAACACTGTTTTTTTCGCATGAAAGCAATGTAGCAAACGATAATGTTTGTCATTATGCCAAATGTTATTGGCCATAATTAAATTTAAATATTTGTTTTAATTTGAAATAATTCAAAACAATTAGTATTTACCTTTGAACACAATTTCTTTTGCTGTAATTGTGCGCACAAATAGTTGGATAAAATTCGGTTTTTTCCAGACATTGAATAAAAAGTGATGAGATTTAAATTGCGTACCTGCAAGTGATATTCTTGGGTCGGGTTCGTGGTTTCGACCTGAAAAAGTGAAATAATTAAAATAAAGGTTTATTTTTACCTTCTCTCAAAATTTGTTTCGTAACGAGTGATGACTTAGCTCATCAGAATTATCAATGAACTTGTAGAAGACAAAATACCGTGAACCAAATATGATTCCTAGTGCACGTTAATTTGAACTCAGCTTTCATTTAACTACAAAGTGTTTATGTGATTGAATAACGTCAAATAACTGGAAATGCAGATGAAAATCGAACTCACTATTCTCGGGTAAAAGTTGCAGATCTATGGTAGGGATGATTTATGTGTTATTTCGTAGTGGTATTCAACATACGCTTGGGCTTTTATTTAAATTCAGTATGAATAATTTAATGTGACTGGCGCGTGTTTTCGAGCACTTATTCTACAGATTCCTCATCAATCATACAGCAATTACCGTTTAAGATTCAATGAGATTTCAACCGGGTTACTTAACAGTATATTTTTGTGAGCAATGTTAAAGATGTTTCAAAAAATAATTCAAAGTTCAGGTATATAAGTTCAAAAATTGATGCGGCATAACTTGTTGGTTTTTTAGATCAGCGCTAGTTATTTCATGTAACATCCTTGCAGTTATTAAAATGTCAGTTTTCATTCACTCTTACATCATCTGTACAAAATATTCATCGATAATTAATAAAATACAAAAAGGTTTATTTTGAGTACACTCAGCGCGCGTTGTATTGGAATATCTTAGAAGACTGGGATATGAAAAAATAAAACTGTGCATTATATTAATACATATTAAAAACGTTTGGAAATAATTATTTTTCGTGGAAGTGACCGGTATTCGGATAGTCCAAAAGCATTTTCCGATTCTGGAATCTTCAAGCAATTGTATGAATCAATTACAACAGTAACAAAAGTTGAATAAACACGCAAATTATAAAATCACGAACATGGAGGTGTAAATTTGAAAATCGAATCTACAAAATCTATTTATTCTTTCACGTATTTCAAATCAAATGCTGAGGAAAATTTAAAAGATAAGGTTCATAGGGAAAGATGAGTCTTATTGGAAAAAACATTTTATGTTATACATACATCCACTGAAACCTTGATATGCATTTCGAATTAGTTTCCGAAATTTGAATATAAAGTATTCAGCTATCGGCAAGACTCCTTTCCGGATGTGAAACTTATCATTAGAAACTATTGCGAATATTATAACAGATCTGGAAGTAGTAAACGATGATTAATAGTTAAATATCTATTGGCAAACATCTCTTTTTGATTCAAAGCGTAATATATGAAATCCGTAATTACACGCGATATATTTCAAAACAAAATGATTTTTTTCATAGAAATAACCAAATATATTAGCTTACCCGCCAGAATATCTTTCACACGAGCAATTAGTAAAATTCAACACATTTTAACCACTACGCCTTAAAAGTTATACTGCAATGTTTATAATGGACAAAAAATGAGCTTCGATTACAATTCAAAACTGTATTAAGAAGAAACGTTTTTTTCTTGAATTACACTAAAGCATTGGTATAACAAAAATATGTGCCCCAAATAAAGCTTATTACACGAGTTTAACAAACTAAAACAGCTATTTCAAACTAAATTTTTCCAATGATTGTGACGTTTTCTTAAAAATTTTCTACTTAATTTATATCCATCCATTTTGAACATAATATCTGAAATTTTAGGTAATATGGTTTGCGTATTTAAGTTTTGGCTTTGTTGGTAAAAACCATTTATCAATACTTATGCAGCCTATTTTAAAAATATTATAGAAAACCATATGTATGTTTTATTTTTAATTTTTAATATGAAATTCCCATGCCAGCCCAAGAGTCATGTTTTGCTTGATTCTTATATAGAGAGATAGAAGATCTACATTCATATATGTACACAATTGTCTCACATTCCGTTGTTCGAATGACATCTGAAATCCAAAGCAAAATTAATATGCATTCGTGAGGTGTTTTGTGTGAAGGAGATGCATGCAAATGTGTTTTATAGTATGCATTTAATAAGCGTCACCGTTAAACAAGCGCAATCTACTCACCGTTGACGTATTCTGTATGGTCGAAGATTACGTAGAGATTTCGTTGAGATAAATAAACATGGTTCAATTATTATTGAGAAAATTATAAAAGTTAAATGGATATAACCACTTACTAGTTCGCGATATATAACGACATCTCAAATTAGAGAATTAAACCTTGGGTATCCTGAATTTATCTTGCTAATACCTTTTTAAATGTGATTTGACTATGTGGAAATCGACCCTACCGGTTGCAAATAAAATGTGCTTGGCCGTATTATTGCAAGGTGTATTGAAAAGCAACATTTAGAGAGAGAGTAAGAAAAATTATTTCGAAATATACCCGTTTCAAAATTAAGCAAAGTGAATGCATGAAAATGCACTTTTCATGTTATAACTCAAATATATTAACGTGAGCCATATCTCCGTTGATTCAGAATATCGATTCTGTTCAAATACTATTGAAAAGGTATTGCAACATTTTGAAGCGACTGCAATTTCTTCGAAATCTGTCAGATCTAAACTCGATATACCGCATCACATTCGTTTAAATGCATTCGCTTTCAAACTCTTAGATGTCATCACGAAAGAAGATATCAATACCCCAGGCCTAGACAAGTCCGAATTGGCGTTAGCAGCACCCTCTCCAGATGATTATACGTCAAACTAATGTTCCACAGTGGTTGGTATTTCAACCTTTGTTGTATGTGTGGAATATAAATTATGTAGTGGAGGATATAGGGTTAATTATGAATACGTTTGTAGATGATAATGAACATATGGTAACGTGTTAGGACTGTTAACGACAGAGTGCCATTTCAACAGCGTCTGTGTATAGGAGACTGCTGGTAGTAGACTAGTGAGTTACATTTGAATCCTGCGGAGTGTGAAATGATGCTGCTTGAAAAATATCTGCGCCACACCTTTTAGCTTGGCACGCAAGATCTCGTCTGTACTACAGCAGAAACATGTCCAGTTGCCTGAGTGCCGTGTAAACTTTGGCTTGGACATAAATTTGGAATGTCAAAATTAAATCTACATGATTTTACCCAACGACGAATACGGAGTGATCTTATTCTGGCATTGAATATTTCGTACACATAAAACCATGCTCACACTGCATCGGATAATCGTCGTAATTATTTCTTGGTCAGAACATGTTTTACGTGAAACAGCTCGACCAATTGCATTTTTCTGTGTTAGAGGTATAGACAAACGATTTAGATAATGCTTCAGAACTAAATTTTCTAGATTTTCAATGTCAGCATGAACCGTTTCGTTTATTTCTCTATCTATTTTTTTGTCAGGTATCAATCAAAGGTTTAAAGCGTTAATGCCATTTCGTGGGTAATTGAAGCATTTGGTCAAAACACTTTCTCTTGTGTTGTGGAACTCGTGGTTGACTTCAAGGATGAATTTGATGTAAACAAACATGTATCGATAAGTGGTCAAATGTTTGCCAACTGCTCCTTGTTGACCTGAATGACCAGAACCATTCATTTTCTATTACCTACCACAATTACACGGGTTACACCATGTTGCTTCAGCAAAAATAATCTGTGATTTCCATGGCGCTTGGTTTTCCATGTGTCTCTTGAGAATGTTGATTTTCTAGCAATACTCCACATTGTTCCGTGAAACATGATGGCGGAATATAGGAGCAGCGATTCTTTTGAAAACGTTACAAGCTGATATCGAAAATTCGTCGTTTATCCCCGCTTGATGTGTCAATCTCATTTTAGCGTGAGAAAGAAACACTTTTTGTTTCCCAGATTAAAGATGACGATGTTGTCATCCTAAATGTTCCACCTGCTCACATAGTCGAAAGGTACTTCTAACTTACTACTTCAAATGACTACTCAAACGCTCTTTTTGTCAATACAGCCTGAACATGCTCAAAGCCATTCGTGTGATAAGCATGTTTTTATATCAATAAAACTCAAATTCTTTAACCGACGTTTACAGTCGTTATAACACACGATTTATTTGGTATATAAATTTCTGTATATATTCCAAACTATAACTGAAAAACACTTACCCAACTCTTCCGTTGGATTCCCGTTCAGCGTATATAGCAAGCACAACAAACCAAAAAGCAGCATTTTCAACCACAACATCATCACGTTTTCCGCTAACTCGAATGAGTCACTTTTTATATAGCGATTTCTTGTCCAATCACGTTCTTAATTTTAGACCAACCCTCAGTCTTTTACGATTTAATAACTGTTTAGTGCTTAGAAATTACTTGTTATGTTTAACTAACCGTTCGAGCAGCAAAGTCCAAAATATATATAGCGTTATATATTAAAATTTAAAATATAAAAGTCAATTACTGAAACACAATCGCATGATGAGGAGATATAAAGTTAAAAAGCATCTGATGTAGTGAGATATAAAAGTGACTGTCATAGAGCGTATAGAGTAATCATACAGTGAAGTTTGAATGTGCGCAAATCACAGGCTAACGGATAATGTACAAAACACTACCCTTCAACAACCACAGAAAATCACCCTCCAATACAACATGAGAGCAAGAAGTATCGAAACGTGAGACGATAACCATCGCGAACCGCAAATATTTCTGGTTTCGGATGGATTGCGTTCTTACGACAACATAATCGGTATTATACTGAAATGAATATCGTCATTCACTATCGAATAATATGCAATTCGTCAAATTCGGTGAAACGATTCTAGCTTGTTTGGGGCTTAAAGGCAACCGTTTCTGATTAAATCAATAGCCAAATGAGCCCGAAGTGTCATCTGAAGCAGACAGGTTCAGCTCGGGCTTGTGGTTACTTGTTTCGCGTATAAAATTGGACAATCAACATTTGAATGCGAAGCAATGGGGGGTTTGAAGTTGCAATCGTTGTCCTGAATTCTTCGCAAATCAGGAATGAATCGTCAAAACAGGGAACACGACCTGACTTGGGATGACCTGAGACAGTCAATCTCATTCATTAGAGCTCGACATTCTCCAATATGTCGTTCCATATAAAACAGGTTCTAACCCAAAAACAACTATCAAATTTAGAATGTGCTGTATTTTCGAGGACTCTAAATGCTCAGTGGTCGAATGAGTTCCTGAGTCTTCAGTAAACAATTTTCATGAGGAATTTCGGGGCGAATAAATCTCAAGTTCAGCATGAGTTACATCTCTAACGTTGCACGATCTCGTAGTCTAAGTTTGAAAATTCGTATTTCATTATATATTATTGTTGAGAAAGAACAACATCAAACCATTATGAAACATTCATCCATCTAGTTAAATATCCTTCCGCAAGCTTCGATTGAATACGCCATCACGTGTCTTATATATCATTTTATTATGAGATGAAAACTTTCAAGTTAAACACTATAAAATCCTTCTAACAAACTCAAAGTACAGATTGCTCTACTATGAAGTAAAAGATAATAATTTGCGGTTACAAGACATCCAGACAACAACAAATTTCTTGAGGGATTACAGACGACATCTGACATGATGATACACGTGATGCAGGGATTTGAGAATCAGCAGAATTTTGCAAGATTTCCTTGCAAGTCTTTTCGCAAAACCAACTGTTTAAGCTGCAACCGTCTTCAAATGATTTGACACATATTCGTCACTAAACATCATCAACAAAGTATATCAATTTTAATCAGAAAACTCCGCCACAGAATTTACTAACACTCATAAAAGAAGAGGCATGATAACAGAATATTAAGGAGCTCCGTTTGGAACATGTTTTCTCAGAGAATATGTTACTACAAACCCGAAATTGAACTTAGCGATACGTGAGCTGATCCGTCATACAATTTAGTAGCATTTCGTTATATCACAAGCTCCAAGATTTTGGGTAGATGAGAATGGTTGAGTCGATCAAAAGATTTGTTATAATCAATTGACGACCATGTACAGCATCACGTTTATCTAGCGATCATGCCTAATCATCCAAAGTAGTAGGAAGTTTTGAAAAATCGATAATGATTCGACCAAATATAAGTACTGAGTTGATTCTCATTTTATGACGACTTTCAACAAATATCGTGTTATCAAGTTTACCACAAAAAACCTTGATCTTGCTCCTGCTAAAATGTATTTTTTTTCTAACGCGAGTGAGCGGTGTACTCGTGATCTCGCAGCAGCCATCTGCTTAAACAGAGCTGACTTGGTTCCTTCTGAACACAGGCTGTGAACAGCGAAGACGGCAGCCTCACTTGACCTCAAAACTGCCAGCTTTCCGTATTTCTCACGTATATTCCGGTCACGTTGGATGAACATGTTCAACGCATTGTCGATTTTTTCACTTCGCGTATGAATTCAAACGGAAAATCACACGAAACGGTAAAGTGATTCACTGAAACGCAAATTCGTATAGCGGTCACATCAAATTGCCGTTACTTTCACAGTCTAATTTAGTTTTAAAAGTAATGAGAGTCGGACGCCAACGATTTGCGCAACCGCACCGTTGAAACCTGCAGAGATGGTAGCCTCATCTGACATGTAAACTGTCTACTGTACTGGCCAGCTTGGATTAAAATGTTTGACGCCTCGTCACCTGTCACTTCGAACTAAGTGTCGTGGTCAACCGTTCAACTTTTCAAAGATGAGACGAAATCGCGAGAGATTTGCGCGTTATTTGCGGTCAAAGTGTGACTTTCCACTGCGAGTAAAATTCTCCCTCGTCTCTTCGGCCAATTTTTACCCATCGTTAACTCGCGATCCCGGAGGCTACCGCCAATGTTCATGAAACACCTACTTTCCACTTCGAGACAAATTTAATTCAGATAAATAGTGATTTTCATTTTTATTTACAGCTAAGCCTATTTACACAGAGAATCAACATTTTGTTTTGCGAATCGTTTTATTAAAATTATGAGTGATGAATTCTTGAGCGTAGATCTTATTCGTGAGAAGATTAGAAAACATAGAATCGCCTTTATTCGAGCCCCACATATACCGTTCTTACTGCTCGTAAAAACTTTTGATATTCAAACCTCATTTACTTGCGGTTGGTTCTACATAACACAAAACGGCTTTACATTTTATTCAGCTGAATCTCGGTGAGACACTGTTGAGCTGACTTGAATCTCCGGTCAAACTATCGCTGATAATGAATTAAATATGCCACCAAAATAGATAATAATTCTCAACAAGAATCTGGATGGTAAAATTATCGAGTCCGATAACATACGTGCGAGAGAGAGCGTGCATTCAATCAAACGTAAGGCTTAACTATTGAAAAATGAACGACTAAAAATGCTCATCGGAAATCTCTTTATCAGGGCTTCATACATCAAAGTGTTTCCGCGTTACCATTTCGAACTAAGAGCCCGAAACCTGTCGCGGTTTTTTGGGGTTAGTGTGAAGTGCCGATTTGATTCGGAGGATTAAATCAAATCCATCGATGCCAAATCGCTTACCTTGTACTAATCTCAATTATATTGTTGGCACAGTCTTTGATGGAGCTCGAGGCTACATGAACCACGTTGTACCCCGTGATTCACCTTCAGTTGATGATTGTCTCCGGATTAACTATTGTGGTTAACCTGTCCAACAAAAATTACGTTCATTATCAAATCCCACAAAGCAAGAGAACACCAATTAGTCGAACGCATACCGTAGTATGAAACACTCACTCATCTTATACAGGCACATCACGTTACTACAACACTGGCGTGATAATGACTTCACCGGTTTGCACGTGGATTTCGCAATCAATTTTGTGCTAACCGAGAGATAATACACGATGTGCTGTTTAAGCTGACCTTGACAAATTGCATATCTTTGATGGCAACTGTCGTTGCCCATCAACTCATTTTCACGACGATGGGGCCGTTCGAAATTCTCTAATGCTATCCTTCCAGAAACCGGTTTATCAAGAGTTAGTAATTAGCGTAGTTCGTCTTCGTACGCTTGTGCTGTGCCGTAGGATGTTGTTCAGCATATCACTTGGAATCATGTGATTGACGATCCACGCCGTTACGATAATAGAGAGCACTACGAAAGTAGATAGATTCAAGAAATATACAGGTTGGAAATAGGGACAATGTGATTATTCTCGAATATAAGCAGTTGTATCCGACTTGTTCGAGAGCATACTACACCGAGAAGAGTCGATAAGCAAATTAAATAAACATGTTTGGACTCCAGCTAACAGCTGTGTAGATTTATGATGGCTGTCTTCGGTCGGTGTTAATACTACAGGTATCCATTTAATCCACGATTCCCACATGCTACGCACTCTGATTCATGGAATGCAAATTTTCTTGCAGTGATCACAATAACAGTAAGCATGTTACGAACAACCTCTCTCAACGCGTGATCTGAATTTATCATAGAGTACATGCATAGAGTACCTGAGAACCCAACCTAATTTAGCGAAACAAAAATTGTTACAAATTGAACCATTCGTCATCTGATTGACGCAAGCAAACAAATGAATCTGGAGGATGCTTTCTCAGTCATTATTTCGTCCTAAAAATGGTATAGACATCTGCGTGAAGAATTTTGATTACATCTAAGCGAATTGTGATCACAATGATTCAACTAAAATTGTTTTTCCTGTACATGAACTTTGCGATTATTGCCTGGCTAGAAGAAGAGAAAAATGTAGTAGAAGAAAAAGAAAAAAATAATACGAAAACGAGAAAATGGCTTTATTTGAGCTTCAATGCAAAACGTGTTGCATAATAGAGAACAGTGTCGAAGGCAAATGATGAAGAAGGGTGAGCTAAATCAATGCTCAGAAGCACTTACGTTTATGATGCAAGTCAATAGACCAAAACAAGGTATCTGAAACATCTAGCTGAGAGGAGAAATGTAAAAACCAGTTGATGATTTCATGGAAGTAGAGCAGGACACTGTTACATTTCGTTGCTTGATTTTTTCTGTAGATAATCGTGTGGGATTTTGAGTTCAGAGTCGTGTATAGGATTACACAACCAGGTTTGTGTCACTGCAATCAAATCGCAAGACGCCACGGTCACACGTGAATGTAGTTCAGTGAACTTGCTCAGAAAGCGCTGAGTGTTTGTGATGATAGCGTGATGATAGCATGATAAAGATTTGATTTTGTTTCAGATGAAGAACTCATATTAGTGGATTCGCCGACACAGCATTACTCGGCTGCTCCAGGTTTTTTTGTTTCAGGTGCATTGGATTGACTTGGTAGCGAAGTCATTTCAGGAACAATAGTTTTCGTACGTTTTATGTCGGATGCAGCCCGAATACGAATTTCAGGAGGTAAGCGGTAGAATTTTACAAGATATCAGTGTAAGTCTTTGTGAAAACCCGCTTGTTAAAGCTGCAAGCGTCTTCAAATGATTTAACACATATTCGCCATTCAATATCATCAACGAAGTATATCAAATCAAATCAGAAAACTCGGCCACAGAATTTACTAACACCCGTAAAAGAAGAGGCATGAGGACAGAAAATTAAGGAGATCTATTTTGATCATCTTTTCTCATTGAATATGTTACTAAAAACCCCAAATTAAACTTGTCGATACGTAAGCTGATCCGTCATAAAATTAAGTAGAATTTTTTTTTAGATCACAAGCTCCAGCTTTCTGAGTATATAAGAAGGGTTCAGTGGATCAAAAGATTTGTTAAAATCAATTGACGAACATGTAAAGTATCACGTTTATCTAGCGATCCTGCGTAACCATCCAAAGTAGTAGGAAGGTTTGTAAAAAGAAGAATGATTCGCCCGAGTATACGTACTGAGTTGATTCTCATTCTATGGCGACTCTCAACAAATATCGTGTTATCAAGTTTATCACAAAAAGCCTTGATCTTGTTCTTGCTAAAATGTAACTTTTTTCTAACACGAGTGAGCGGTGAACTCGAGATCTCGCAGCAGCCATCTGCTTAAACTGAGCTGACTTGGTTCCTTCTGAACACAGGCTGTAAACAGCAAAGACGGCGGCCTCAATTGACCTCAAATCTGCCAGCTTTCCGTATTTTTCACGTATACTCCGGTCACTTTGGATGAACATGTTCAACGCATGGTCGATTTTTTTCACTTCGCGTATGAATTCAAAATGAAAATCACACGAAACGGTAAAGTGATTCACTGAAACGCAAATTCGTATAGCGGTCACATCAAATTTCCGTTACTTCCACAGTAACATTTAGTTCTGCAATTAATGAGGGACGGACGCCAACGAGATGCACAAATGCACCGTTGTGAAAAGAAGAGATTGCAGCCTCATCTGACATGTAAACTATCTACTGTTTTGTGTTGCTCACGATAATCTGGCCAACTTGGATTAACTTGTTTGACGCCTGGTCAACTGTCACTTCGAACTGAAAATCGGGGTAAATCGTTTATCTTCTGAAAGCAGAGACGAAATCGTGAGAGATTAGCGCGTTCTTTGTTATCAAAGTGTCACTCTCCACTGCGAGTGTACTTCTCTCTCGTCTCTCTGGCTAATTTTTACCCATTGTTAACTCGCAATCCCGGTGGCTACAGCCAATGTTAATTGTACACCTACTTTCTCTTTCGCGACAAATTTAATTTAGATTAATAGTGTTTTTCATTTCTATTTAAAGCTTAGCATGTTTATACAGAAAATCAACATCCTGTTCGGTGACTTGTTTTATAAAAATTATGTGAGATGAATCCTAGAGCGTCGATCCTATTCGCGAGAAGAAGAATAGAAAACATAGAATCGCCCTTATCCCAGCCCGACATATGCCGTTCGTACAGTTCATATCTACACCACTCATTCAATATTCGAACCACATTTACTTGCGGTTGGTTCTACATAACACCAAACGGCTTCACATTTTCATTCAGCTGAAACTCGGTGAGGCACTGTTGAGCTGTCTCCAATCTCTGGTCAAACTATTGCTGAAAATAAATAATTCCAAATTATCGAGTCCGATAAAATACATGCGAGAGAGAGCTTGCATTTGATCAATTGCAGGGTCTTACTATTTAAACGTGAAAGACTAAAAATGCTGTTCCGAAACCTCATTATCAGGGCTTCATTCATCAAATTGTTTCCGCGTTACCATTTCGAACTAAGAGCCCGAAACCTGTCGTGGTTTTTTAGGGTTAGTGTGAAGTGTCGATTTGATTCGGAGGATTAAATCAAATCAATCGATGCCAAATCGCTTAGCTTGTACTAATCTCAATTATATTGTTAGCACAGTCTTTGATGGAGCTCGAGGCTACATAAACCACGTTGTACCCCGTGATTCACCTTCAGTTGATGATTGTCTCCGGATTCATTATTGTGGTTAATCTGTCCAACGCTATTTACGTCTATTCACGAATCCCACAACGCAAGAGAACCCCAATTAGTCGAACGCATGCCGCAGTATGTAACACTCACTCATCTTATACAGCCAAATCACGTTACTACAACACTAGCGTGATCTTGTCTTTACCGGTTGGCACGTAGATTTGGTACGCCATTTTGTGCCAACAAAGGCGATTTCACACGGTGTACTGTTTTAACCGACCTTAGCAAATTGCATATCTTTGAGAGCAACTATCGTTGCGCATCTGCTTATGTTTCCGACGATGGTGTCGCTCGAAACGTTCTGAAACTATATTCGGGAACCCAGTTTATTACGAGTGAGTAATTGTCGTCGTCCGTATTCGTGCTGTTGTGTTTCTGCTTTGTCTGTCATTTATGCATAATTAAATCCAGAAATTGAACAAGGACCACCGCGAGCTCACAGACTGAAAGTAATATGGGAATGTTGAATTTAGAGGAAAGCATACAGAGAATTGAAGGTTTGTTAAATGAATTATTGATGGGCAAACTGAAGGCAAAAACATGAGTATGAAGATCGTGTTTCATCTCCGATTATAGGGAGGCAGCAGGGCAAAAAAATGCAATGATCAAATTAGAGAGATTCGACCTATCAATTCGGAACAACTGATCTGCTTTGTAAAGGTCTGAAACAAATTCAATACAAAAAGTGAATCGTTAAACAAAAAAAATGATCCTAAAACAGATGATGCTTTGGTGAAACGAAATAACATCTCCACCAATCGTAAGGCACACTTTCTGAGTGTCATTTGTACTGACGTTCCTGAGCCTAAATGCACTCTTTTCAAAGACCGTCAAAAGCACAATGAATAAAAATGGGAGGAACTGTGTGTAATTATGAAATTTGGAACTGTAATGCCGTTAGCATTGGCTAGACAGCATGATTCACCTCCTCAGGATAAACCCAGACCTTTGAGTGTTAACTTAGAAAATGAACGTGACCTGCAAAACGTACTACTAAATACTTACCTAATTGGGTCTAACAATTCACTGAATATTCGTATTCATGCTGATATTCCATGGTGCGAACGGAGGAATAATACTGGCGACATAAGAATGACATCAAATCGCAATCTCATCATTCTCGGAGTTTCAGAGCTGACAGGCAATCCTGAGGCTAACGAGCGAGCTGAGAATGACTACAAGCAATGTGGTTTTCTGTCAGATACTATTTAGTCGAAAAGCACGTTGTGGTTAATACTTTCAGACTGCCTTCCTCATCGAATTACAAAGGTAATGGGCCACGTCCACTAAAAACAAACTTCCTGATGAGTACCATGGCTGATACAGTACGTTCCAACTGGAAATGCTGGAAACACAAATTCCCAAATGCCATTCAGAGCCCGCAAATTACAGGCCTGTTACCTTGTTTGCAGCAAAATCTAATTATTTGCGGATGACATCAAGTTGTGGAAACAAGTACGCACAACTGAAGATTGCAGATAGCTTAAGCTGGACCTCGATGCCTTAAAAGACTAGTCAGTTAGAAATGGACTACCATTCAATGTCAGGAAATATAAGGTATTGACTGTTGGAAGACATTGCGAATTCTCTTACACCCTTGGTTCTCATATTTTTGAAAGCACTGACGACGAGAAGGACTTGGTTGTGTGGGTTAGCAGCACTTTGAAAACGTTTCATAACGGCACAGCTGTCTATGAAAAGAAGTCAAGAATACTGCTTGTTCTAAAACGCGTGTTTGGCAGTTTAACGAAGCAAACTGTTAATCGAATAATTAATACATACTTGAGGCCAACCATGGAGTATGCGGTTGAGGATTGGTCACACTGGCTACAGAAGGACACGAGCCTCTTGCACAGAATATATCATCAGACCACCAAGCACGTACGTGGTTTAAACCACAAACAATACGATGATCATATTACAAGTCTCAATTTCTTCAACACTCGCTACCGTCGTAGCAGAGGTGATTTGATAATTACGTTCAACATACTGCATACCGATTAAAGTCTCGTGTTTGGGGTAACCGCAAGCTGACTCTTAAGACAAAGATGATGGTATACAGCGCTGAATGCTTTCTATCTACGAAGCATCCGTCGTATCTTGAACATAGATGGGCAGAGTGACTAACGCTGGAGTGCTTTCAAAAGCTGGTGTACAGAGCATGTTCACCGTACTACGACGGCGCCACCTGTGGTGGCTTAGTCATGTCTACAGAATGGAAAATGGTCGTATTCCGAAAGATCTACTCTATGGTGAGTTGCAATCATGAATTCAACCATTGGGCAGAACGCAGTTGCGGTACAAAGACGTTTGCAAAAGAGATATGAAAGCTCTTGGCATTGACCCGGTAAGTTGGGAAGGACTTGCTCTTGACCGCTTACAATGGAGGCATTGTATAAAGCATCGTCTGCAAGCTGTGGAGGATCAGATACAGCTCTTGGCTGCTGAACGCAGATCATGCCGCCAACGTGCAACTGATGCAATACAACCGAGTTCTGACTATCGTTGCCAGCGATGCGGGAGAGAATGTTTCTCCCGAATCGTACGGTTTAGTCATTAAAGAAGCTGTAGAACATGAACATTTTTGAGATTGTGATGTTCATCCATTATCGACATCGGCCGAAGGAGGCCAACAACAACAACTGCATACTCCCAACCACCCCCTGAATAAACTATTTACACGACTACCACCCTGATCCAGCCGGAGTCATGAGTATACAGTACTTATTCCCGACTCGAGACTGAACTGCGAAGGTATTTTTATTCTGTACGTGTATGTTTTCCCCCGTAACGTTGCACATTCACCTAACTTGGATATATTCGAATCTAACTTAGACAACTTCATGTCGGCCAATCAAAAAATTGAACCTATATATTATGCACCGAAAAATCTTTGAACCTATGCATCGGAATAAACTATACATATTTACGCCATTCAACCGGTTGAAAACAATTTCTACCCTATGGATATTTACATGATTCCTGAACTGCTCAGTAAGCAAACAAATCCCGTTTTTACTATATATGTTAGTCTCAATTCATATATAATTCTGTAGTTTTTGTGAAGCCCTGTGCTTTTTAGACAATTGATTTTATTTTAATAGAATTGGCCGCCGTATCCAAGGTGCTCGAAAGGATCGTGGCGAACAAACTGGGCAAATACCTCGAAAACATAAGCTATTTTCGGAAGCGCAACATGGTTTTAGAAAGGGATACTCTAATACTAATCTTCTCCTCACCCTTGACGACTAAACTTGAGCAGTAGATGTTGGGAATACCATCCCTGTATGTTGCCTCGATATGTAGAAAGCATTTGACAGTGTTAACCACAGTATTCTCTTGCAGAAGCTTTTTATTTCTGCTTCGTAGTGTAAATTTATTAGGTTAAGTTTTCTTCAAAAAAACATTGAATGTTTCTCCAATATAGATTTCAGGTGATGTAAGAGAGCGCCAATGACTATGGGGATCGGAGTAATCCAGTTGTACGAAACTAGTGCTTTGTAACTCGACACACAGGGCACGGTAGTTCACCCTTCTGACGCATTTCGTTCCATCGCTGTTGCGCCTGGCGCTTCAAACGTACTCGAATTCTAGGACAATGTGATCGCTTCGTCCGATCAACGGTTTATAAACGATATTCGCTGAAGTTGTGGGACCTGATCTAAGCATTAGGTCCAAAGTAGACGGCCGTTCTGATCCCCTCATAGGAGTAAATCCAAAAACGTGGTTATAAAGGGGTGCATAATCAAAGACGGCTTGAAGTTCATATTCTGATACCTCTGATTGATGATCATCCCTGCTATAGATCTGGGGAAAGTTGAAATCGTACATTATCAATATTTGAGTATTATACATAGCGCAAAGCATTCATAAGCTCATTATATAGGTCGAGAGTTGCTGTTGAAGATCGATAGATCAATCCTTTAATGCATTGGTCTCCTGAAGTAAGAGTCATAGAGCGCCAAAGTGTCAGTTATATCAAGGGTCTGGTCTCTCATATTTCTACAGATAGACGATTGCTCGAAGTAGAGTGCCGCTACTCCTCCATCACCTAAACCGTCACCCAGGAATAGAGACATGCTGGGCAAAGAGAATTTATTTTCAGTCAATGTTGTATGGAAACACGTTTCTGTTATTGCAACTATGTCTGGCGTCATTTAATTACAAATCTCGGACGATTCGATTAATTTGTTGATGAGGCTGTTTGCGTTTGTATAGATGTACTTAATCAAATTTTTCGTGAGTAATGACGTGGTGTAAACTGAAGTTATTGGTCCGACTTATCTGGAGTCGACCAAACGCCAATCTCTCAACCGGCAGGCCCAATTCAGGGTACAAATATGTCTAACCGCGTCACGTGATCGACCAAGTTGTAATTGCGTTAGCGACATAAAACCAAATTGAACTCTGCGCCAAGTGCCTTGAACAGGTAAGCAGTGATAGTGCATCTGTTAAATGTACGTTTTTGCGAATTACACCTGTACGTGTCTTGTGAAGTTAATTTCACTGATGAGTGTGTAAGGCTTGCGAACGATAATAACTATCCATCTGTGTAAGAGATGGGGATGTGAGCAACACATTACTTTGGTATCTGTTTGTTATTTCTGTAATGCCTGTAGAAATTCCAATATAAATGGCCATTACAAGAGTATACATTCATCTATTGAAAAAAAGTTGAATACAATAGATTAGATCGTCGCAACTTGAACAGCAGCTTGCACAAATGAAGAATTCCATACAGTCACTAATCAAGCCTAGAACATTTAAATTGAACAAACGAATACGCTCAACTTTACCAGCACCGAAACATACTCCTGAAAAGGTTGAATTGTTATAACATGGCACCGAGGAGAGTGTTAAAAACGTCTTGAAGCCGAAACCGGTCAGATCGAATGTCCTATTAACCGCTTAGTATTATCTGCACCAACGTGCCAGAGATGACTTAGACGTTATTCTTAAATAGACACCTGAATGACTTGATCGAACGGTTAAAACGTTGCAATCGTATGAATCTAAAAGCCAACAATCCGGCTGCTTGTTTCCCTTTAGTCGTACAGCCAAAGCGCTACAAAAAGACAAGTCGCGGTTTTTCAAGGTAGTAGTGCAAAACGAGACGGATTTAGAAGATATACTTCTATAGACATACTTGCTACGGGATGGCATGAAAAATTCATCTTGTGTATTTGTTGATGTGCTCTGATCAGAACGTGCAATTTCGCCCTCGGAAGGGACCATAAAAAATGACCACAATGGTTCACGTTCACTTAAATTGACACATTTCACCAACACTATGATGGATTCCATGTTTAACAATTGGAACCTGTATTGATAAAAAGTTACACGAGATATCGAAATTTCAGTATTCACCTGAAAGCTGACGCAATCGTGGAGGTTGCCGAACATCTTGGTACTGAGCTCAGCGATGATGGGAATCTTGATCCAAAAAACCGATGTCGACCTACTCTATCAGAATCGGTGATGGAATATACCATTAACACCAGTTTCACCATCTTTGACACGTACGACGCTCGAATACTCATCATACAACACTGTTATCCAGATCAGACATCAAATGTGTGTACACAAACGTACAATGATAACATATACATTACACCAGTTAATCGAGCAGTTACCGCTTGATCGATCGATATTTTTTTGCAGTCACCTATGATAGTAGCACGAATTAGGCGGCCGGGTCTTTAGAGAGAGGGGGTACTGGAGACTAGTCCGATTACGGAGCTGCGTTTGAACTCGTGATTTCGTCATTTAGCGAATAATCCAGGATAACTCGTTAACCACACAAGATGCAACACGGAATCACGTATCAAAATGCGTAGCTTGATGCGATGTTTGTAATGATATCAGAATAGTTAGCCGTGGGAAAATGTTTGTGCGCGTTATCAAATTGAGACAAATACTTCGAAACTAAATCTTTGCAATCAATCGGCTGACAAGATCAAACGAATTTCGATAGCTATAGTCGACTGTAGGTTCCAAGTTTTTCACAGCCGGGGATAAGCGCCCGATTCCAAACATGCCCCAATGGCCCGCGTCTCATATAGCCTCTGACAACCAAGTCCTGGCCTGCACGCGTGGTCCTGTGTGACCCGGCGGAACTGCTTCTACTGACAGGAGAAAGGGCGAAGGCGGCTGACTGGCGCTTTAAAACCAGCATGCTTCAGGCAGGTGGAGCTCGTAAATCCATGAAGGCGGTCCACCTAGGGGAAGGAAAACCCATATTTCAAAACTGCACTGCCTTGTGGCTACATCCAATCATGGAAGAGGCTTAAGGATACAACCTCGAGGAAAGATCCGGAGCCGAAGTCTCGTTAGGCAGTCCGAAGTTTATTCAACTTCGTCCTTCCAGCTACTGCGACGGCATCGTTGTCCAAACGTATCAGCCTAGCTGTCCCTTTGTTTCCAGTGGTGCCGTGAGAAGGGAGCAATTGCTGCATGGGCAACAGCTAGTTCTCTATATTGAACTACCCTGGCGTACATCACAACAGTCGACCGTAACACAAAATTCGCAGAATGGTATAAATTCGAGGAGATTCAGCGAAGATATGACCAAAATTGTCAGAGTAACAAAAATGCGACCGCACTTTAGCAAGCGTTTCCTAACGATGGGTCACATTTTTCGGGTTTACACAACTGGTTTTTGGCTGTGCGCCGTCATCAGGTGATGACATGAAGTTCAGATGAATTGAAGATAGAATTATTCTCTGTGTCTCTATATTAACAAATCTCATCATTACTAGTGGGTAGATATCTGGGTGCTCGCATCACCCATGGTTACGCACCACGACCGGTTTCTAGCTGTTTGCCGCCATCAGATGGAAACCATTAGATTATTTTAGTGAGCACAACAGTATACGTTAGTGGAATGGCTTCCCCTATGCCCTCGTAACATTCAAGGTCAAACGTTTTCCAAAGCAACGTTAACAACCAACATTTACAAGTCATGTAAATCACAGTAAATGTTTGAAATATCCACCATGATTCTGGTCACACAGCTTTATCCGACTCAACGTGTTCCATTGCACACACATCAATGAGACCATGTCAAGCTTCTGACATGCTCGTTTGATTTCTTCTTGCAACTGTCCCGTCGTGCGCGGTCTCTTCTCATACACCACTGATCGTAGATACGGCCACATAAAGTACGACACTGGATTCAGCTCTGGAGATCGTGGGGGCCAGTCGATGGGACCGTGGCGTCCAATCCACTGACCTGGGAACAATTCATCCAAATACTGTTTAACCGCTGGCTGACAGTGGGGTGGCGCACCGTCTAACTGATATCGAAGTTTCATGCGTTCGAAGACGCTTAGTTCTTCCAGAAACTGGAGCAAACACTCGTTCATCATCCGCAAATAGGATTTTCCTGTGAAAGAATGGAACAAAGAGTGTGTTTTGTCAATCGATATAAACATGTTAGAAAAATGACAACGCGAGGCGAAATCATGTAGGTTTTCTATTCAATTTAACTGTTTGAAAAGCCCATAACATCACAAAAACTACATAATAATATGGGAATTACGAATAACATAGATAGCAAAAACGGATTTGTTTGCTTACTGAGCAGTTCAGGAATCAGCTAAAAATGCATAGGGCAGAATTTGTTTTCAACCGGTTGAATGGAGTAAAGATGTATACTTAACTTCGATACATGGTTTCAAAGCTTTTACTTTGCAGGAATTATAGGTTCAATGTTTGGATTGGTCAGCATGACGTTGTCCAAGTTCGATTTGAATATATACAAGTTGGGTGAATGTGCAACGTTACCGGGAAGGGATTTCCAGGTAAAACATACACGTGCAGAATAAAAATACATTCGGCAATTCAGTCTCGAGTCGGGACTCGACAGGTTCAGGATGCTAGTCGTGTGAATAATGTATTCAGGGATGTTGGGTTATGCAGAATTGAATATAAGAATTCAAGTCGCCTCCAAGCGGTGGTAGCGAGAGTCGAAGAGATTGCGGCTTGAAATCAGATCTTTCTTATTGTTCATGCTTAAACCACGTACGAGCTTGGTGTTCCGATGATATATTCTCTGCAAGAGGCTGATGTCCTTCTGTAGCCAATGAGACCAAGCCTGAACCGCATACTCCATGGTTGGCCTCAGGTACGTATTAATTATTCGATGATTAATGTGTGTAGGTTGTAATTCAGAGATGTATTAGTCGATGGTTCTACAAAAATGAGCTGATTGTTTAGTGTGCGGAAATGAGTGATTGGGTGTAGCATCAAACAGTCGTTTCCGATAAATATCACCCTCACACCCACCCACCCTAGGACAGTTTTCATGTTGTTTGCAATCATCAGGTAGGAACAGTAGTATCAGGATCCGCATGCGCTTAAACCAGTGATAGAATAGTAAACAGGTTGTGCTTTTACGCCACGGTTAGAAACGGTTGGTACGAAAAACATCTTCAATCCCATGTACTAACGCACGTAGATGAGTTGAACACATAGGATGGAACAAGCCATAAACATTTTTGCATGCTTTTTCATCAAACA
>JACCGJ010004018.1:0-12543 GCA_013407085.1 Atriophallophorus winterbourni | reverse complement strand
ACCGTTGACTAACACATCTTGTTTGCATTTCAGCTATTGTACGCTCATTCTTAGAATAGTAAAGCGTTGCTTATTCCACTCAAACCCGTCTTCCTTTTCTACTTAATTCGGATCGTATAAAGAACGTTACAATTTACTATTCTAAGAATACAATGGAATCAACTCTGCGTCCAAGATTTTTCGATGCTGATCCAAACTCTCCAGACGCCACTAAACGCTGGAATCACTGGTTCGGGACTTTTAGCACGTACCTCAATTCAGTGGATTCTGACAAGCTCGATAAATTGGAAACTCTCATACATTTTTTTGGATCCATTGGTTTATGACTATGTCGCGGACTGCAAGGATTATCACTCTGCAGTCAATACTCTACGCCAAATATATGTTCGTCCTAGTAATATTATCTATGCACGATACCTCTTGCAAACATGTAAACAAGAAAATGGACAAGACGTTGACCAGTTTGTTCGAAAGCTAAAGTCTTTAGCTAAAGACTGCGAATTCAAAGCAGTCACTGCGGCTGAATATCACAATGAATGTGTTCGTGACGCCATAATAAACGGGATTTTGTCCCACTCTATCCGCGAAAAACTCTTGGCTCATAACGATCTTTCCTTGGACGAAACACATCAACTCGCAAGATCGCTTGAACTGGCACACAAGCAGTCACCATCATATGGAAACAATCAGTCGTTTTCATGCTCAACTGCTCCGAATCATTCTGAAAGTGTATCTAAGTTATCACCACGATCTGATGCTTGCGATAAGGAGGTTATTTTTTCAGCACTGTCTACTCAAAGTTGCTATTTCTGTGGTCGGACAAAACATCCTCGTTCTAAATGTCCGGCGCGCGAAGCTATTTGTAATCTTTGCGGCAAACGGGGTCATTTTCAACGTGTATGTCGCTCAAGTAACACAGGCAAACACCATACTAATTCAGTTATATCATCTTTATCGGTTGCGGCCGTACCTGATTGTTTATCACGTACAATTACAACCGTCTCTGTAAACGAAACACCCCTTCGAGCTCTGATCGACACAGGAAGTTCTTGCAGCTTTATCAGCTCCGAGGTATTGAAACTGCAAGGTTTATCCAGCCAAATCAGTCGTCACAATGGCATCAACTTCAATGTCTTGCCAAACAACTGGTTACTGCTCTGTTTCTATCAAATACCGAGGTGACTCCTATGGGAATGTTAAACTGTTTGTACTTCCCAATCTTTGTACAGATATCCTACTTGGACATGATTTCCTGGGTCTTCACGATAAAGTTGAAATTCCATTCGGTGGAAGCCGTGATACTTTCGCTCTTTGTGGCCTGGCTGCCGCAGTTGTGAAATCGCCGCCACTTTTTGCCAACTTATCTCCTGAGTGCAAACCGATTGCAACAAAATCTAGGCGGCATCACCCGGATGATGAAAAATTCATATGTGCAGAAGTCAACCGTTTGTTAGAAGAAGGTATAATAGAACCTTCGACATATCCGTGGAGGGCTCAAGTACTTGTTACGAAGAACTCTAATCACAAACAGCGTATGGTAGTCGACTACAGTCAGACCATTAACCAGTTCACTTATTTGGATGCGTACCCATTACCACGTTTAGACAAAATGATTGAAGAAATTTCACACTTTCAAGTATTCAGTACTCTTGACCTTCTATCTGCTTACCATCAAATTCAGATCGCGGCTTCCGATCGGCCTTATACTACCTTCGAAGCCGGTGGTGGTCTGTTTCAGTTCCGTCGTATACCATTTGGTGTCACTAACGGCGTGGCGTGTTTTCAACGAACTATCGACAATCTCATTCAACATGAAAAGCTGAAAAATACATACGCATACATCGACAACGTAACGGTATGCGGTAGCACTCAAGAAGAACACGATTTGAACCTGGAACGTTTTCTAAATGCCACAAAAGATATGGTATCACACTCAATAATAATAATAAGTGCATCACTTCCTCAACTGAGATATGTCTTCTAGGTTATAAAGTTTCGAAGGGTACCATAAGACCAGATCCAGAAAGAATGGAACCCATCCGCCGGCTACCTTACCCGCGTACTACGAAAGAATTACAGCGGGTTATCGGTATGTTTGCTTATTACTCACACTGGATACCTTTATTCTCAGACAAGATAAATAAACTTGTCAAGAACAAGATATTCCCTTTGCCGGAAGAAGTCAAGACTACCTTTGATAACCTAAAGATTGAACTTGAAAACTCCATGGTAATTACAATTGACTATGATGAACCTTTGGTAGTAGAAACCGATGCTTCGGATATAGCCATTGCTGCTTCTCTGAGTCAAAACCATCGTCCGGTTGCCTTTTTCTCAAGAACTCTCAATACAAGCGAGAAAAATCACTCTGCCGTCGAAAAAGAAGCATACGCTATCGTGGAGTCCATCCGAAAATGGCGACATTATCTTCTAGGCAGACCATTCAAACTGATAACCGACCAACGTTCGGTTTCCTTCATGTTTAGCGTCCGCCAGAAAAGTAAAATTAAGAATGACAAAATCCAACGTTGGAAAATAGAGCTATCGGAATACAAATATGATATCATATATCGTCCAGGTACGGAGAACCATGTCGCTGACACTTTGACCCGTAATGTGTGTGCATCAACTTCGAATTCAGATCAGCTCGAAAAGTTGCACAGCTCACTTTTCCACCCAGGGATCACTCGTTTTTTCCATTTCACTCGATGTAAAAACCTTCCATATTCTATTGATGATGTCAGACGTGTTATATCCAACTGCAAAGTCTGTGCAGAACTGAAACCAAGATTTTTCAAATCATCCGGTAAGCTAATTAAAGCCACGCAACCATTTGAACGTTTGAGCATAGATTTTAAAGGTCCGTTACCATCTTGTTCACGCAACCGCTACATGCTCACATTAATCGATTAATTCTCGCGGTTCCCATTTGCCTTTGCCTGTGCCGATTTATCATCAGCCACTGTAATTGAATGCCTTACACAACTTTTCTGCCTCTTTGGGATGCCAGCATACATTCATTCAGACCGGGGATCGTCTTTTATGTCTTCCGAAATCAAGAGTTTTCTGCTTGAGAAGGGCGTCGCTATGAGCCACACTGCGGCCTATAACCCACAAGGAAACGGTCAGGTTGAACGCCTCAACGGTACCATTTGGAAGACAATATGCCTAGCATTATAAACCCGTAATTTACCTCCAACTCGTTGGGAGCTAGTCCTACCTGAAGCATTTCATTGCATAAGATCATTACTATGTACGTCGATCAATTGCACCCCTCATGAACGCATGTTTCAATATGCTCGGCGTTCTACCACAGGAACATCCTTACCTTCTTGGCTGACGACACCGGGTCCTGTACTTTTACAGCGATGCGACCGATCTTCTAAATACCAACCGTTGGTGGAGGAAGTACAACTATTGACCTGCAACCCACTCTATGCACACATTGCTCATCAAGATGGTAAGACTGAAACAGTGTCTCTACGCCGCCTAGCACCAACAGTCAGAAATTCAACGCCGATTTCCCTTACTACGTCTGATACTCCAGTAATAACCGAACACCGTGAACAGTCTGATGTTCAAAATGCCAATCCTGATCTAGATGACCCATTATGTGTACCCCCCACCGAAATTGACTCTCTGTGTTACCCTCAAATTTTGGAACAACAACAACGCATCCGTCCTTACAATTTGAGAAATCGGAAAGCTTGATTTTTCTGTGTTGACCTCATCCAGCCCGAAAGATTGTCTTCCATTTCAAAGCCCGGGTGAATGTCATGATTGTTTGTTGTATACTTTCTATATACCGTTGACTAACACATCTTGTTTGCATTTCAGCTATTGTACGCTCTTTCTTAGAATAGTAAAGCGTTGCTTACTCCACTCAAACCCCGGTCTTCCTTTTCTTACTTAATTCGGCTTCGTATAAAGACGTACACGATTTTAGAGTTTGATTCATCGCGCCTTCGGCACAGTATAGCCGTTAAGCTAGCGATTAGAAAGTCAAAAATCGATGAAGTCAGGATAGGCCAGTCAGCGGCGATCGCCCTGTGCCACTCTACGAATCATCTATCATGTGCCTGCTGAGTGGCGGGGGCACGTTCTCGTGTGGATGAGCGAACCGCCCCACCTCTTTTTTTGCCTGTGGCCACAGCAAGGCGTTTTTTGTAAACAGGACATTTCGATCGACTGAATCCAATGGCCTTTGAAGTCTAAAAAGATGGTATTGTCGGCTGGTCGATAAGTGTGCCGCAGTTCTAAGATCAGTCGAAAGAGTAAAAATGGGGTCGATACAGCCTTGCCGGCCGGAAGCCAGCTTATTGCTTTTCGGATTGTATTCCCTATGGCGATGTTAATCTTCAAGACATAGGCGCTACATAATCTCGTGATGATGGGAGTGAGACTTATCACACGGTGATTAGAGCATGAGCTTCGCACACCTTTTTTAAGTATAGGTATGATAACCGATTCGCCCCAACTTGGAGGAACAGATTCTGACACCCACACTTCACGGAGGAGATCGCTTAATGTGATGATTAGGACTTGGCCACCTTCTTTGAACAAAACAGGCGGTATGTCATCGGGGCCAGCAGCTTTGAACCGTTTCATGGATTCGATACATGCTTTGATTTCTAAATCAGTAGGGGGATCTACGCTAACAGGCCAAGGATCACACTGCTTTAAATGAGGGAATGATTCTGTTGCAGGCCACCAGCTCAATTGTTCTTGAAAATGTTCGGCCCATCGTGAGAGGTGGCGATTCTTATTAGTGATAAGAGTGCCGTCTATTTCAGTGATAGTCTCACTAACTCCTTTGTTCGTAGGCCCCGTCGATCGAATAAGTTGGAAGAGTTTTCGCACGTTACCCACATTATTTGCTATTTCCATTTGTTCGACCTTATTTAGCCACCACTTTTCTCTGTCTAGTCTTCAGCTCCGTTTAAGTTCATTTCTCACGCGTCTACGTTCTGTATTGTGTCAAGGACCATGAGGTATTTGGCGTCGCTGGTGAAGAATTTCTATAGAGCGCTGTGAGATCCGGTGAGAATTTTGGGGTGATTGTGTAGTCTCACGGGCTGTTATTGCGGCGGCTCGCATAATCCCTGCTATTTTATTCCACCTTTCATCGGCAGTTGCACACAGAGCAACTGGGAGTGAGTTACTCAAGATGGTCCTATAAATGTCTTGAACTGCAGGCTGAGAGAATTTTTTCGACCGCTATGCGTTTCCCATTCGATGGCTTCGTACCGGAGAACTTTAACGAGAATCTACATCGCACAAGAGCGTGATCTGAATCTATGCAGGTATTCCAAAAGGAGCGGAGTCCTCAATGTAACCTCTCCAGCGAGCACTTATGGCGATATGGTAGATTTGGGCCGAAGGTTGGCTTCCATCCGGCGAGCGCCATGTGGTAATTTGACATCTTTTATGGCGAAAGGAAGTGCTGCTAATGAATAATCGAGATTGTGCACAGAATTGTATAAACCGTTCACCATTATCTGTGCATTGGCTTTCAAGACCAAACATGCCACCTAATTGTGATTCAGATGTATCTAAGCGACCCAGTCTGGCATTCATATCTCCCGCTAAGACAACAATATCGGAGCTTTTTGCACGTCGCAAAAAAGCATAAAGATCGTCGTAGAAGGCGTTCTTCTCGTCGTCGGAATTGGTGTTAGTCGGAGCGTAAGTTGCTACAATAAACAAGCATCTCTGATTAGAAGATTTTGAGTTTGGTCTAATATTAGTGTCTAGTCTAACTGCGCACATCCTGCTATTGTAAGGAATCCAATCGATTAGACAGGATTTGGAACGCGAATTCAGCACTATACCAACACTTGCCTGTCCTGAAATGGCAGCTACAGAATCACCAGAGCAGCGCAAAAAGTAACGAGTTGAAAGGTTTGGGGCAGTAAGTTCAGTAATTATAGACGGATCATATAAGCGCGTTTCCGATAAACAGCAAACATCAATAGATAGACTATCTAAGGTAAGAGCCAATGCAGCTTGCTGGCCTATTTGTCTGAGAGTTCTGACATTCATGGCTCCGATGTGAGCTGAAGTCCGTGGTTTCAGAAAGTGATCTGTAAATTCGCGAACAAAAAATGTTCCATGTTCAGCGCGGTCTTTTCTAAAACTGGAATTGACAGACGAAGAGTTGTTAAGAGTGGATGGGGGAGGGGAAGGGTCGGAAACAGTTTGAAGAGTAGGGCCAGCAGTAGCTTGTTTTCGCTTACCCGCCCTGCTGTATGCAGCAGGTAAGGCGACCCTGTTTATCGTGCGCGACGGCCGATGCACTATGGAGTTGGTTTTCGTAGTAATAGTCATGGTCATGGTTGTATGCGGGCTGGGATACTGCCAGGTCGCCCATGCCTAGACAGGAGAACAATTAGGGTTCTCGACCAAAGCCTTTGGCTAAAAAGCCTGACCCACAAGGCAGCGGGTTAGGTTGAGACCGTGTTCGTCTGACCTCTATCCATTGACCTTCCTGGTATGAGTGACTCTGAAGGTGCTCGGAGAGCACCACCCAGCATAGCTCAATGGGTCATAGAGGTACACAAACCATCGCACCACGTTAAAGTTTAGTCTCAGCTTTTCACAACTTTTCACTTTTTTCGGGATGCCTGCCTACATCCACTCTGACAGGGGTTCTTTCTTCTTGTCTTACGAACTTAAAAACTTATTGACTGAATAAGAAATCGCCATGAGCTTATAATTCACAAGGCAACGACGAGGTCCAAAGTCTCAATGGCAAACTTTGGAAGGCAATCAGCCTGGCTTTGAAAACTCATAATTTACCGAGCAACTTGTTGGGAGACTGTTTTACTGGATGCTGTGCACATCTACGAACCACACACCTTATGAACCCATGTTTCAGTATGTTCGACGTTCTTGTTCTGAGACTTCTCTGCCTTCTTCATTAACTACGTCAGGTCCTGTCATCCTGCAGCGATGCGATCGGTTATCTAGGCATAAACCGTTGGCGGAAGCAGTGGAACTTCAAAGTTGTAACCCTCATTACGCTCGTATTGCTCATCAAAATGGCAAAACGGAAAATGTATCACTCCACCTTGTATCCACAACAATTAGAGAAACGACAATAGACCTTTGTGATCATCCTGACTCTGATACGAACACCGAACAAAGGACCAGGGATGTAACACAGGAATACCGCACCAATGCTTCGCGATCAGTGGAGATGTTGACGACGTCAGCGAATGAAACCCTTACCCCTGTTTACCCCGAACAACTAGAAAAACAGCAACGCGTTCGCCCTTACCGAGAAACCTAAAATTAATTTGAGATGAACATAAATATAATCGTACAAGCTGTTTCAAAACAAAGCCAGGGTGAATGTCATGGTTATTACTTGCTCGTACAGTACTCCAGCTATTTGAAAGCGTGTTGGATTGTAGTGATTTGTACAGTTTATGTCGTGTATAATCTTGATTTGCTAACATTATCGTTTCATTTCGATTACCGATAGTGTCTTTACAAAAGAATCGGCATTTTTTAAAACTTTGGGACATTACAAATTCAAAAGGAGTCAATGATTGCAAAGCCTAGCAAACTTGAATAAAAAAGAGTTATTTTTCCGAATTTCATCTACTTTGGATTCCAACTTTCGTAGTTTATTTAGAATAATGGAAGTGTTCTTATCTAAATAAACGGAGCAGTTGTTAGCCTAATGAATTTCACGTAGAATGATTCGCTTCGATATCGAAGTTTTAATGTACATGATTGTAATAGTGAAGGATGGAATATAACTCAAGAGATTGTGAGATAAAATGAAAGTATTGGCGAGTATGAGATATTTGGAAATCCCGTGCCGTTTTCAAACCACCCGTGACCTTGATCGTGATATTGAACCTTGTGGGACCCCACTGGTAACTGTTGCGAATTCAGAGGTAGTATCTCCTACACGGACCTGGAAGGATTTATCACGAAGAAAACTGGTTATCCAGTCGTGTAGCTTACCAGGTATGACTTTAGGCAGCGAGCTTCATCCCTAAAAAGCTGTGACTTACCGAGTCGAAGGCCTGTTGTGGATAAATGCAAAAAATATAACAGGAAAATGTTATAGTAAAGATGGACAAAGGAACGAACTCACGGAGAGTGAAAATTCAATGTCCGATGCAAATATCCACACACAAAAATATTTCCAGCTCCGAACTCCGGTGCGTCGCGTTGATCGGCAATTACAATTGGCGAAGCTGAAAGATGTGGCGACACGTCAATTTTGCTGTTAATCGTCGTGATTCACAAACACGCAGCAATACAGCACCAGCGAACAAAGCAGAAGACGAACGCGCGCGGAGGAAAGTGTATTGTTAATTAATGATTATTTACAGAATGCTATACAAAGGGTGAGTAACAACAACTCATGTAACGAAACAGAAGATCGATAGTCTGTGAGTGAATAGGACCAGAAGAAATCGATAGATCGATATGGCAATATCGATTATCGGAACAAAACGATAGTTTCTAAGTTACTGGATGAAAATGATACAGAGATAAGTATGTACAAAGTGTTGATTACAGCAAGCATCGAGAGAAACGAAAATACAATTGAAAGGAAAGTGAGATTACAGGTTGCTACAGAACTCCCCCCCTAGAGCGTGAGTCGACGGATGAACGCTCGATACACCGTTTAGGGCATGTATTCAACCAGTCTTGCGGGGAACCTCACTCTACGGCCGGACACGTGTTTGACGAGATGAAGGGGTAGACAGGATAGGTGAGGGTCGCTTGGATGTAACGTCATTGTTATTCATAGGTTGTGTAGGTGGGGTCGCAGGGGTAGCTTTTTGTGACGGTTTTTCCTCGATGTATGCAGGTTTTAAGCGATCTATGCTGACTGTGTCTTCAACGCCGTTGCGTAGCAAAACGAAATATTTGGGTTTGCGGTCGATTACTTTAAATGGTCCTTCGTACGGGGTTTGTAATGGCTTTCTGACAGCATCAACTCGAACGAAAACATAGGGCAATTTTTGAGATCATTGTGAATGAATGAGGGACGGTCGACAAAACGTGTGGGGACGGGCTTGATAGACTGAAAATGCTGCTTGAGTCTGGAGCAGTAGGATGCTGGTTCAACTTCGCCGGTAGTGCGTGTGTCGAGTACCATTTCGCCAGGCAGTCTCAGTGTGGTGCCGAATACCAACTCTGAGGGACAACAACCAATGTCTTCCTTAACGGTGTTTCGAATACTGAGAAGTACGACAGGAAGGCATTCAGACCATTCTGTTCCTGAACAAGCGGTGAGGGCAGCCTTTAACTGTCGATGGAAACGTTCAACGAGTCCATTAGCTGCAGGATGGTATGCGGTGGTACGCAGGTGATCACATCCGAGTAAGCGGCTTAGTTCGCGGAACAAAACACTCGTAAATTGCGATCCTCTGTCAGTGGTAATGGTTGTAGGCACGCCAAAGATGGAGATCCAAGAATCAACGAATGTTCGCGCGATGGTTTCAGTAGAAATATCTCGCAAAGGAACTGCCATGGGCCAGCGTGTATATCTGTCGACACAGGTCAGGATATAACTATACGTTCGGGATACCGGTAAGGGACCAACGATGTCTAGGTGAACGTGTTTGAATCGACCATCGGGTACTGGGAATGTACTCAAGGGGGCACGGGTGTGCCGGTGGATTTTGCTGATCTGGCAAGTCACACAGTGTTTTGCCCATTGGCGTATTTCGCGCTGCATATTGTGCCAGATGAAGCGATCTGTTATGAGTTTTACGGTGGAGCGAATGCTGGGGTGCGACAATCCGTGAAAGTGATCGAAAATCTTCCGGCGATATATTTGCGGGACGAAAGGTCTCGGTTTACCGGTTGATATATCACAGTGGATCTTGGCGTCGCAATCAAGCAGCGGCAAAAGGGCAAATTTGAGTGACTTATTTGCGACAATTTCGGAAAATTCAGAGTCGTTTTCCTGATGACTGGCCAGTTCTCTGAGATCGAGTACTGAGTTGCTTATCTGTTGGATAGTGCAACGCGATAAGGCATCAGCGACTATGTTGCGGTCACCATCGATATGTCTAATATCTGTAGTGAACTGCGCGATGAAGTCAAGTTGACGAATTTATCTTGGAGAGTTTCGGTCTGTCGGAGAACGGAACGCATAAACGATTGGCTTGTGATCAGTGAACACAGTAAAGGTGCGTCCCTTGAGTAGGTGACGGAAGTGTTTAATAGCTAGGTAAATGGCGAGAAGTTCGCGTCCAAAAGTGCTATACCTAGTCTGGGCTGGTTGTAACTTCCGTGAGAAAAAGGACAGTGGATGTATCTCTCCGTTTACTTCTTGCTGCAGTACGGCTCCGACTGCGACTTGTGATGCGTCGGTTTTCAGGACCAAATGTGCGTTATCGTCGGTTTTTAAGTGACTCAGAGCGGAAGCGTTGCTCAAAAGTTCTTTAACCTCGACGAATGCGGATTCTGCAGCGGTTGTAATCGTCAACTTTTTGGGATTTCCTTTAAGCATGTCAGTTAGCGGTTGAAGTATTTTAGCGGCGTTGGGGATAAATCGTCCATAGTAGTTAACGACGCCTAGGAAACGGCGTAAGCTTTTGATTGATTGTGGCATTGGGTATTCGAGTATGGACCGTGTCTTTTCGGGCAGTGGGCTTATTCCATTACTGTCAATCCTATGGCCGAGAAAATCAATGGTCGACTGGCCAAAAACGCATTTGTCGGGATTGATAGTAACGCCGTATTGGGCGAAGCGTTGGAAGACTTCACGGAGGTGTCGTGCATGCTCCTCGTGTGATGAGCTAGCTACTAATACATCGTCAATATACACGAAGACGAAATCAAGACCACGAAGAATCTGATCCATGAACCGTTGAAAAGACTGTGCTGCGTTGCGCAAACCAAAGGGCATGCGAAGGAATTCGAAAAGACCAAATGGCGTAATTACAGCAGTCTTAGCAATATCGTCAGGGGCCATGGGGATCTGGTGGTATGCACGTACGAGATCTAGTTTAGAGAAAACTGATTTTCCGTGAAGGCTAAGTGAGAAATCGTGTATGTGCGGAATAGGGTAGCGGTCGGGTTGGGTAACGCTAGCTTGCATAAATATTGTTCTTCCTCTTTTTGCAGTGTGAGCGTGCTGCAGTGTGTTCTGCGCGTTGAAACAACGTCCGAACGCAGCTTTTCTTGTGTGCTGTTGGGTGGTTACTTTTGAAGTTCAAGATTTGGTCGGTGTGGCTCGGCTTTCTATAGACATTGGTCTGTAGTTCGCCGTTACTCAGTCTGGTGACTTGTACGTCTAAGAATGGTAATTGACCGCTTGTTTCTTTTTCCATTGTGAACTGTATACCATTGAATACACAGTTGAGTAATCGTGCAGTTTCCTCAAGTCTTGATCGTTTAATAATCACGAAAGTATCGTCCACGTAGCGTACCCATAGGGTGGGTTGTATCAATGGTAGGGAGATCTGCTCCAGCCTCTGCATTACGATTTCAGCGATTAGTCCTGAGATTGGTGAGCCCATTGGGGTGCCTCTTATTTGTTCGTAAGCTTGTCTGTTGAAGGTGAATTGTGTTGTAAGGCATAAGTCGAGCAATTCTAATAGGTCTTCTTTGTTAAGTCTTTCTCCATCGGCCATCATTCGTTCGTTCAAAAGTGATGCCACAGTTTGCTTCGCTAGGGTGGTGTCGATCGAGGTAAAGAGTGCGACAACATCGAATGAGACCATAATTTCGTCTTGGATCTTGGTTCCTTTGATCTTCTGTAGAAATTCTGCGGCTGATTGGATTGAGTGTTCTGACCCATGGGTAAGGTATAGTAGTCTTCTTCTCAATTCCTTGGATAGCTTGTATGAGGGTGCTCCTGGTAGCGATACAATTGGGCGAAGTGGTATACCTTCTTTGTGGATCTTCGGGAGTCCGTAAAACCTAGGTGTCGTAGAATCTTTCGGTTTCATACGAAAGTATTCTTCCTCTGTGAGTCGCCCCAATGTCTTCAATTTTTGCAGAGTATTTATGATCTTTCGTTCTAGTTTTTCTGTTGTTGAATGTTGTTAAATGGAATGACGAGGAAAGCTTGTTATGCTGCATGACAGTGAAAGCCGCAAGGAAGCTGTCGTGCTGATGTGGCTCTACTTGTTCACGAAACTTGATTGAATAGAATCTGTAGTTATTTAAGTCTCATCCTTCCCAACCTCATAGGATTTTACCATTTTTTTGTTGTGTGGCAGTTAAGCATTCAACACAATCTACAAGTGTAATGCTGTCTCTGATGACTTGTTACTAGGCTAAAGTGCAGGAGATTTCGTTATTATTCTTGACTATATTCGTAGTTATCCAGTTTCACAATAAATGATCGTGAGGCAAATTTTTTAATTGCAATTGGATACCACTGTAGTACCAGGCCGAAAGGTGTATGTACACCACCATTTCCAGATATTGCTAAATTATTGTTTTTTTCCTAATATTCTATTGGAAACGAATGGTTCATGATTCTTCTTTTTGCATTCTCCACCTTGTACACAAGCATTCTTGTACACAAGCATTCGTTTTTTGCATTGTTTGCTT
>JACCGJ010004017.1:0-44106 GCA_013407085.1 Atriophallophorus winterbourni | reverse complement strand
AGCTTAAAATTTGTTGACGAAAATGGTAGCGGATAGATTTCTCACAACACAGTTGTGTTTCAAAGGTCGCGTGCGGTCAAGCTAATTTAAAACGTTAATTGGAACTGCAACGTTGTAACTTAGAAGCTATGGAAGCGAAATTTCAGACATATGAAAAGTAATCAGCTCAAATTAAACTACAGGATAACGAAGTACATGGAGTGAAAACGTATAATTCACCAGAACTTATTTCACGGTCTTTAACAATGGAGGGAAAATGTAATTGGAGTACAGGTGCGGTGCATATGAGTTAATCAATGTTTTCCTCATTAATAAGGTTCGACTAAAGCCCAAATATCTCTCTGTGATTTTCTACTAAATTTCTGCGGTTTGTTCTACGAACACTCGTACAAATCAAACCTCTTTCACTAATATATCGCAATCAAGTTTAATGAAACTAGGATTGATCTCCCACCTGATTCGACGGCAAAACAGTAGGACGTCTGCAGTGCGTGGACTCCAGAGAGGTGAAATTGCACGGTACCACTAGGGTGGTTGACAATGGACCACAAACGTTAAAATGCTATGACGCACTTTTATATATTCCAATCCTAGCAAATATAGTATGAATAGATAACTCTGGATTATTTGCATATAGAAAAGACAATAGAGGGAAGTCTTGTGCTTCATTTTGTAGGAATATCTCGCCAAGATATATGCCTATTTAACCTGGTTTCCGTGACATAAATTTCCGTTCTGTGGCATATTATAATATATATATTATATATATATATATATATATATATAATACTACACAATTAATGGTACGTACGTGAGACTTATAGCTTTTTCGATCCTACATACTCGATCATTTTGATTTGACCTTAAATCGTCATTGATAAATCTTCACTAAAAATTGCTCTGGTGCACAGGCGTTTATGCTAACTCAGTTAGTCCTGTTAATTTAATCTTGCCAAATCGTTGTATTCAAACATATTAATGCCTAACATATCCCCATGCTTACTTGATTACTAGTCTTATACTCGAACATAAAGTGATGACTTCTGGTCGTTAACTTGATGTTGCTTCTCGAATATTATGCAACTCTAAATCAATAATCTCATTCGTACTAAATTTTCTATGCACAGAATCATCTGAATATTGTTAAAGGCTACGTATTTGCATGTCGTCGACATGGTTCACCCCAAAGCTTTTTTTGTTGACGGCCGCTTTCGATGAATGTGGATCATCAATATACATCATAAGCGCATGATGATTTCATCTACCACAGCTTTTTCGGTGATTAAACAATTCGATTTGGGAAGTACAGTCTCTCACACAGCGCTCAGAGCAATAGGCAGTACTCCGACAAACGGTGTCATTTGCACGCTAAAAGCGAGATACACGATAAGCAGCTGAGTGTAGTACTGGCTCAAGCTGACAGTTTTCAGCATTGATGATGGGAGAGGCGATACAGTCTCTTGACCGAGAACTTTGGTCTTTCTCATGATTATTTTCAAACCAAAGTCTTTACCAAAAAAAGTCAATTTACGGTTAGACATGTTCTTGCGAGTGAGCAAAGAACTTCATGTTATCGCCAAACAACACGAATTAGCACATCACGTAACTTGGTTTGTACTTTCAAACGGTTCAGGTTGAAAAGCTTGACATCAAACAACGTGCTTAGGTAAATGCCTTCTGTTATCGCAATTAATGCATGCTTTAGATGCAGAGTAAGGAAAATGCCGAACAGCGTGGGAGCAATAACATACCCTTGTTTGACACTTCAGCGAATTTCAAAGGCTTCTCAAGGCGACCG
Organism: Atriophallophorus winterbourni; assembly: GCA_013407085.1. Taxonomy (NCBI): domain Eukaryota; kingdom Metazoa; phylum Platyhelminthes; class Trematoda; order Plagiorchiida; family Microphallidae; genus Atriophallophorus; species Atriophallophorus winterbourni. Next base: position 42,308 of record JACCGJ010004017.1, on the reverse strand, counting down.
TTAAGATTGACTGAACCCTTCAGGCATGAGTGAAATCAGATAAATAGTTTGAGCAGTCTTAGTGGGCAGCCTGTCAGATCAAGTATTTTGAAAAGACCTACCCTGCTGACGCAGTCGAATGCCTTCATTAAATCAATAAAAAATAATGTTCTTGAAGTGTCTCAGGGAGATCATGTCAACGGTTGATCTTCCCCCAACGGAAGCTACATTGAGATTGGGAGTAAACTCTATCAGCTAAAACTTGCCACTACATCTGTAAGACTTTAGCAAACGATTTGCCTGCAACATTAAGAAGATATATTCCTTTGTAATGGTTGCAGTCGCCTCGATCACCCTAATTTGCCCTACAGTACCCTGCTGAGAATTGAAATTCTTAATGAATTCAAGTACTCATTCTGTGTTAGGGGGTGTGATCAATTGTCTTGATCTCGCCTGTCCATCTTAGAGAATTCAGGATTGGTCAAGAAAATGCCATTTAAACCTGAACACTGTTCGTACCGATACCCTTGGTCTGACGAAGCTTTTGTGTTCAGAAGCGAAACGTTACAAAAAACTTGCTATAACCGATTCATTGCATACTTTATTTTCATGATTATGGACTCCCGATTGGTCTCGAATATTTTCAAATACCCATGCTTCGCACTACATGCTATTCTTGAGACTTCCACTAATCCGTACGCCAAGGTCCTTTACTTTAGTCGCCATTCCAGTTGTTGTGATTCAAGTTTGTTGGAGAATGGGAAATCTTTACCAATTTGCAACATTTTGCGCTTTCTGAAGTTGAATGGAAGCTTTTTTCTCTCTGACCAGCTGCTCAATATATCCGATTTGCTTTGTAAGCTCAAACAGTCCACGTTTGACGTGAGTCGCATCCAAAGTTTAGCACATCTACTAAAGACCAACAAAATGTGGAATTGTACATCAACGTTGATTTTTTTGACAATTTATAGAAAAACGTGATACGACAGTGAACTCAACAATTTATTTACCAGTCGTAGTGGTTCGTATATTATTATTATTATTCAATGTGACAACGGAATTGTTTTTAAAATATTGATCCGTTCACTAGCCACTGGGTACGAAAGGAGAGACAGGCACTAGGTCAGGAAACCGGTTCGGCGACGTTTATTGAATGTTGCGTCTGGATGTTACTGGGATGCATGCCTATGAAAGAAAGAGTCATCAACTGTCTGTGCGCTTTAATCTGATTCCCTAACATGTAATTGTTTTCCCAATGTTTGGTGATGTGACTGGCGATCGATAATTTTGATTTTACGTCTACTTAAATAGTTGTGTGAGTAAACACGCAAGCTTTTGGTGACTACATTTGGCGCGTGTTTCCTCAAAAGTAAATAACAACTTTAAATAATTTGTTTGAAAACAATGAATTTAATCCAAAACTCAGTTTTTTGGTTATTTTACGAGCGTGTTATCAATGATCTTCATATAATATATTGTGAGACTGTCGCATATATCGTGTATATACGTGCAGGCGCAAGGGATGTAAGCAAAAATATCCTGTCATGCTTATTATATATATATATATATATATATAATGACTTCATTGACACATTTTTTACCTCGGCGTATGGATTAGTAGCCGCATGCTAGGTATGCTTCGGGGTATTTACGGACATTTACTCATGAAACATTACCGATGCTCATAAATATGTATATCAACATAGTGATGGATTACTCAGTGCAAACTTAGGCACCATGGCTACAAATTAAATCAAGCTGCTCGATAGGTTTTATCACTGAGCCACTAAAATGGTTGGCTGTCTTCGCAACTTACCATATGAGGATCGAATGGTTCATCTTAATTTGCATACACTGCCTCGCAAACGGGTTCGATTTGATCTAATCCTAACTTATAAAATAATGAACTCAAAGATGCACCCTCTGAGGAATCTATTTCGCCATCGGTCAAGCCATACCACATGTACTCACCCACTCGCATTTGATATTCTATATTGCCACCGGAACTGCCATCGGTTCTTCTATTCGGTGAGCGTTTGTTTCCTTTGGAACTCCCTATCGTCAGATGTTGTACAATCATCTAGTGAAAGGATTTTCAGGAACAAATTGGATCTATTTCAGGGTAGTGATTCGACCCTACACCCGTTTATGTAACACGATATTTATCCTAACGAATATTTTCCATCATACCGAGACAATACATGACATTTTTCAAACTTCAAGATGTGTCGATCTTCCCAACGCCCCAACTTCTAATATTTACTTTTTCTTATACGAATTTCCTATGGTGTTGTACAGGTTCAAGCTTTTTATACCATAAATTATTGAATCTTGAATCTTGAACCATTTTACAACACTTTCAAGGCTTATTTTCTTTCCACTGATTGTCTTCATCAACCCAGCATCATTGGACAGGGGATCAATAAGGGATTGTATTCCTTTTTGGATCGATTATTTCTGTCTGGAACGAGATACTTTGTTTGCGATTTCGACAATTTAAGAACAGTTTCCCTGGACTTTCTTAAATACGATCATACCATATCAGATCTGACCTGTCAAATTGTTAAATGCTGACCGATTTTTAATGCTGTTGTCGGTAAATGGATAAAAAATTATGGTCGATAACTTTGATAAGCATTACACTCTCCATCCAGTAAAAATTTACAGCTCTTCGAATATAAACTTGTAACCAATCAGCGAGAGCGGGTTTCGATTATGGCACACTCTTGGTCAGACCCAGAATGTTAGTAACAAAACAGAAAACGTGATTAAGTAACACTCCACTCACTATCTTAACTTACTCCCGTCATTAAACGGTCTATTGAAACCATAGCGGTGCCGTGGATTGAAAGGAAGTAGTTCTCAATCACTTAGAGAACGGTATGGAGGGCAACGTTTCGCTTCTGACACAGAAGCATTGTCAGCTCACGAGTGATAGTCAGGACGGGGAACATGACTGAGTAACGTCCTACTCACCTCATCTCTTTGTCCTTACCACTAATCAGTCCACAGAAAGCCTAGGAGAGGTGAAGCCACGCAGGCGAGACCTAGACCAGTAGTCGATATGTAGTTCATAGTTGTTCCCCGAGCTGGTATGGTTGATTGCAGACATTTCGTCATCAAATTAGATGACATCATCAGCGAAACTTCTTTCAAAGTGGTTGATATGCCAAACGCGTCAATCTGATCAATGTGAACACGGTCAAGTTAGGTTGAATTGTGATCCACATGTGCACAACAATCACGGTTAATGTTAAAAAATTGAATTAACTATTAGAGATAATATGAATGCTGGCTAACCAACGCTTGCATCAGTGATGAGCCGCAGATCTGCCTCGTCTATTGGACAGACAATCCGTATAAAAACCAAAGAATTTCAACTACAAGACAAGAAAGTTTGCTGACGATGTCATCTAACCTGATAACGAACGTCCAACATGAACTACACAAGCTCGGTGAATACAAGTTTAACACCATCCACACCCTGAGCTACGAATATTTCCATCTATTGCTCGTCTATCTTATTGAGTACGAGCATGCCTGGCTTGCAATTTTGACCGCCTCCTCATTTAAGCGTTCCCCACAACGTTAAACACGGTGTCTAAACACTTCCACTTGGAAAAAGATAGTTTCTCGTGAAAAAGAAAGTTTGTAATGAATCTGTGAGAGCAGTTTATTCTGCAGTTGACAAACATTAACATGCTCAAACCCTAGTGTACGCACCGATTATGCAATCGCGCTAATCTGTCAGCAGATGTCATTCACACATGCCAAGATCAAAGCAATTAATGGATTATACAGCACGCGGGGATGGTGGTGCGTCAGTTGATATTGATCGCGCCTGTCTATCCTAACGAGCGCAGCACCCACCATGGCCTGTGCTGTTCTTAGCCAGCTTAGGATTGATCACGTGAATGAAATTTAAGCTTCATCTCTGTTTGTACTGACAGCCTTGTTCTGACGAAGCATATGAGTCAGAAGCGAAACGATACCAATAGAATACTCTCACCGATTCATTCTTTTTTCGTGAATATGATTCCCCGATCGGTCAGGAACATTTTCCGTTAGATAGTTTCTCCTTTCTTAAAACTGCGTGATCGGTCCCAAACATATTTCATATATTCCATACGGATGTCAAGTAAAATGAAAACACGACCAAGGTCATGTGTGGCTCACATCCCCCCACTAGCATTACCAATTGACCTAGTTCCCCAACACATGATTAATGCGCTCAAGGCCAGTTGACACGATGAAACAAATGCGGATAAACCTTGATAAAGTTTCATGCTGATCACTACTCCAATCTTTTAACAAATAAGCAAACAGCTCTTTCTATCCACCTCATTCGGGTTTCCCCGATAAACTCGATTCGTCATCAAGACTTTAAGTTGTTACACCAATCCACACACACTGACGAACACCAAGGAGTTTATGCCGTAAAAATTTGTCCACAATGCTTTGCGAACCTCGATATGTCAACAAAGTTATACTTGAATGCCACTGTTACATAGGGTTCGTACAACGAACCGCGGTGTTCAAACACAGAATCACATAGTGATTCTTGGTCAAGCATTCAAGGCGCGTATGGATGACCAAAGTAATGTGTTGCTCACACACCCCGCAGGATATGTCATGTTTTCAAAGGGTTGCATGCTATCAGTTATGTTCCCATATGATAGCTAGATGACACCCTCTGCTCACTCACCAGTTTACGCGGTCTCGGGACAGGACACGCGCTGTCTCTCTCTCACAGCGTGTGCGGAATGTCTTGACGAACCGTTTTAAACACACGCAGAGCAAACTGCTTCTGCTCACACGTGACCATATCATGTGAGACGCAGTGGCAATTCCCATCGTTCTGAGTGTTTATAAAAGCGAATTGTAACGTCTCACAAAGGACAGCAAAGACAGTAATTTTTATTGAATTTTAGAACAATGAATGGAAAACTGTCTCTTTTCACAATCGGAGAAGCTGAGCAAAATGATTTGTCGACTTTAGAGTAAAATTGCTTTAAGCTGTGGGTCAGCCTTATCTGTTGTGGGACAGCTTGTGTGGCAAGCCACTGGCAGAAATAATAATAATAATAATAATAATAATAATAATAATAATAATAATAATAATACGGCTAATGAGAACTGGAATCGTTCGTTGAGAATGCACACCATCGTATAAAAACACCAATGGTGATACAAAAATCGGAGTTTATGTCCAAAACAAAAGTATATAAATACAGATATTTGTATAAGGCTAGAAGCTGTTCAAAATTTGTGACACATTTCATCTGCTATGGGTAAAGTCAAATGACCCCGCATTGTTGAAATATACGGCTGAACTTTGTTAAGCAATTTCATTAGATTCACCAGATATTTTTTAATAGAGTCTATCCCAGAAAGCGCCGTTTACTTCAAGAACTCCAAAACGAACGTATTTTACTTTTGTGTGGAAATCATCCCGGTTGTGACTAACTGATCAGTGAATTGAAAAATTGCACCGCAGCTACGTTTCACTTTCGATACAAATCTATTGTATACGAGTAGGGTATGTGCGCAATGGAATTTCAGCAACACACCACAGTCCAGGAATTTTTGCGACGAGTTTACGAACATTTTGCCCGCAGCGATATTTTATATTACATGCAATTTTGCAACATCCGTTCAGTCGTAATTCCCGTGATATTGTAGCATGTTGTGAGTGAGTGACTGACGAAGGCAGCTTGTTTAACAATCTTTAGTCTGGCAGCACAGTTCTACAGTTCGAAGATATTATTTTAAATTTTTGTTCCACTTTGTTTGGCTACCTACTCTCTCTTTCACAACGAATCATTCAGTCTCAAAAGGTGTAAAAGTATTCGAATTATTTAGTCTTGATTTTATTATATCCCTCCTTGTACAACATTAGTCCTCCTTCTTTTCCAGATTGTGGTCCTTGTTTTATACTCACGCTCACGCTTTTTCTACATAAAGTAATTAATTTCGTTTCTACCGCGAATGGTCATTTGAACGTCATTCTTATAGCTCATCCATCCAAACTCAAATTTTTTTAAACTACTGCTAGTTAGCATGCTTTTCCATCACACACACACCCCACGACCGGTTTCTTGTTGTTTGCACTCATCAGGTAGGGGCAATAGGATCACGATCCGCACGCACTCGAAACAATGGTACAATAGTAAACAAATTAAGCTTAAAGATGCATACAAATGGGCGTTTGTGTTCATGATCATGGATTCAACATAAGTTCGAATCGGTGACTAGCAGTGGGAACCATGATTACATGTTTTCATAGTATTTTCCAATAAATTTAAGGCGTTTTCTGTCCACAACAAATCCTACTATTTTTTTAAATTCCGGTACATTTCGATTGATTTCGGAAAGTATCAAACATATACGATTTGAAATGTTTTGTTGAACGTGAAACCGTAACCGTCACCAACGGCACTGTCAAATCAAAAGCAAACTTTCATTCTTACTTGTCGCGTAAGCCTGAGATAATGTTAACTAACTTGGTACCAAAATTTGAATACAGAATATGATGATAATTGAGCTTCTCAGCCTTGCTTCATGGCCCTGCAACTGTGTGTGTTGAAGCAGGCCTGCTAACGAACCGAGCGGCATTTGCATAAGAACTGTATACAGCTTTGAAAGCTAGTTATCATGGCTATCAAGCAAGTTGAATAAACACTCAAATAAGGAGCCCAAACCGAGGATACAAACATATCCAACACATAATCGGGCCACTTCAGTAATTAACTAAAGATAAGTTTGTAAATAATTTCATAATCTATCTGATCCACCTCATCACAGTGCGTGAAACATCAAATAAACAAGCATTGAGTAGAGGTTTGCAGTATCATATCTTGATATGAAATCGATAAACAAGCACAATACCCTCGAACTAACATAACATGTAGGCTAAAATCTTTATCTATTGATTATGGACATACAGAGTTCAGTTATGAATCTGCTTCAATAATCAATAAATAAACAATACACTATTGAGTTCTTGCTTAATGTTAGAGCGGAATTGGGTATAAGCACCAACAGAATGTTAACGAAATGGATGGAATTTAGAGTAAGTAGGTCACGCCCAAACAACACACTATGCCACGAGATATTGTGATGTTGACTGTAAACTACCTGCTTTAGATGAGTCCGATTAATCTAATTTTTAATGGCTGTTGCTTATAACCTCTCGTCTGTGTTTTTACATGGAGAAAGACAGTTGTAAAGTCCCTGGTACAAGTAGTAACAATTTGTGGTGTTGTATCTTTTGCAGGATATCGGCGTACGATTGTGGTATTTAACGACATTATGCTATTTTATGAAATCTGAACCGCAGTCTGTTGGAACATCAATGGCATCAGTGTGAAGAAACAGGAATAGCGTAATAACTTAATACAAAGATTTTCGCATCATTTGGGATTCATAAAACAAATATAAATTTCTATAATAAAAAAATAAAAAATAAATTGAGCGATGAATAAATAAATAAATAAATAAATAAATAAATAGATGGATGGATAGATCGATAGATCGATAGATAGATTGATTGATTGTTTGTTTGATAGAGAGACAGACAGACAGACAGAGATAGATAGATAGATAGATAGATAGATAGATAGATAGATAGATAGATAGATAGATAGATAGATAGATAGATAGATAGATAGATAGATAGATAGATAGATAGATAGACAGGTAGATAGATAGATAGATAGATAGATAGATAGATAGATGAATGGAACCGTGTGGAAATTCCAACATCATATAAGTACGTTTTCGCCAAAGCATTCTTGAACATCCTGATATGATAACTTGTTGGAAGTCATAGTTTGGCTCCTAGTTCAACTAATGTACATGAAGCCGTATACTATAATTGTTGTAACTCACTACTCTCAAAGTTTATACTAAGATATGGTGAATTCGAAACCATAACTTTGTGCAATGATTAGGTTCAATTATCTGTCGAATTAGCAGATTCAGCCCAAAGGGTGTTCCTGAGAATTAGTTCACTCTATGTGCCTCAGAGCATTTGATGACTGGATGAGTATAGACCAAGTCAACCTAATATTATCACACCTAGCGTGAAATTAGCAATTAAGATACCGATCGCTGTGTTGTTAGCCTCCTTCGGTCGATGCCAACCATGGATGTGCATCATAAGCACATGATATTTCCTTGCTTCACAGCTTTTCGAATGCCTAAAAGCAGTCCGACTAGGGCGGAAGATTCTCTCCCCGCAGCACTCAATGCCATACGCAGTACTCAAACAAACGACGTCAGTTTCACGTTGACGGCGTGATCTAATATCCCCGCGGTTAGCAAGTTCTTCCCAACTCGCATGGTTAATGTCAAGAACTTTCATACCTATTTCGCAAACGTATTTGTACTGTAAGTGCGGTCTGCCCAAAGGTCGACTTCCTGATTTGAACTCACCATATAGTAGATCTTTTGGATTCTGTACACATGACCCAACCAGCGTAGTCGGCACTGACCCCATTGAGTTAAGTTAAATGAACACAATTCAAAATTCTGAATTAATCAATAAATCGATCATCAGTGACTCGTGACATCGCGAACAATTCAAAGTTTGCGTGCCATCTGCAGTGGCTATGGTTCTGCCGTCAGAATGCGATGGAGATAGTGGGATAATCATCGAATTTCGAAGGCGTAATTTGCGAATAATTTGGTTTCATTTTTCTTCGTTCCAGAGAAATTTGCTGCCGCGATGAATGGCCGTGAACCTGATCGAAGTGAGTTATTTGGTGGTGAATTTTTTTAGTTTTGATAACAAACTCATTTATGCACGTAGGTTATATTTGAACTAAACTTGATTCAAAATGAATTTTGAAAGCAGTTTTGCATATTTGACTTGACAACCTTAGGATTTCAATAGGTAGTTTGGTGGTAAGAACAATTAGAAATGAAGTTACATTAGCTTGTTCAACATTTTACGTTGATTAGCGGTATTGCACAACATGAAAAAATGCTGTGTTCTCAATCTTATTGATTATGCCGATGCCAAAGATCTTTTTATGTTAACCTTAGTAATTTCCTAAATTCCAAGAATGCTCATGTTAGACAGACGCAGAAGCAGCAGTTTATCTATTTTATATCAATCTTGTCTCGAACACTAAAGGCTTGGCAATGAAATATAAATTACCAGGTCGGATTATACTGAAAAGAATTCAAAACGGAGAACCTTTCAAAATTACTGCTTCGTTAATCTAAACACACACGCTGGATTGTGCTTAATTTGAATGTTAATTTGAGGTTGCCTTAGTCATTTGCCCGAGTGAAGTGGGTTATGTTCCCACCCCTTGGTATAGTAGGAAATTGGTAACCAGTAATGTGTTGCTCACATCCCCCGAATTACACTCCACCACCGGTTTCTGGCCGTTTGCCGCCATCAGGTGGAGGCAGTAAGATTAGGTTCATTGAGCTTTGAAACAGTGGATAAGCGGTAAACTTAGTTATACTTGAGTGCCACTGTTACATAGGGTTCGTGCAACGAACCACGTTGTTCAAACACAGAATCACATAGTGATTTCTGGTCAAGCACTCAAGGCGCTTATGGATGACCAACATGATGTGTTGCTCACAAATCCCGCATTTACACACCACTACCGTTTTCTGGCTGTTTGCCGTGATCAGGTGGAGACAGTAAGATTAGGTTTAGTCAGTTTTGAAACAGTGGATAGGTGGTAAACATAGTTATACTTGAATGCCACTGTTACATAGGTTTCATACAACGAACCACGGTGTGCAAACACGAAATCACATAGTGATTTCTGGTCAAGCACTCAAGGCGCTTATGGATGACCAACATGATGTGTTGCTCACAAATCCCGCATTCACACTCCGCTACCGGTATATTTGTTGAAATATTCACTAGAGGACGTCTTAACAAGCACCACCGACCCGTTCAGCTGTTTGCAATGGTAAGTAAAAAACGATGCGAATTCTATTAGAGTTACTGCAATTAAAGTTCATCAAAGATACTACTATATTTCCGAAATCCGTTTTGGTTAGTCGTGTGAGTTATCGCAGTTAGAATGAGGTGTTGCTGAATTGTAGACGATTGTTTCATTACATTTGACCTTAAGAAAACGAGAATATTTACAAGCTTTCCGAATTACAAATGCATTTGAATTCTTTCTCGCCGTACAAATAGGCATATTGGGTCAATTACCAACAGGACCTTCATGATATGCCAATAGTTTAAACTCTATCCGTCAATCCAAATTGTTTTTGCTAGTTGTCTAGTCGCGAAACTTATGATTCTATGCTAACCTCGTGATTTCAAACTCGGCCATCAGTTCACAGCAATTACAAAAAAGCAACTAAACTGTTGTAAAAGTAAATGAGATTGTCCGTTTGCCTTCCCGGTTAAATTGTACTAAACACTGGATTGTATTGTTTCAATCTTGAGAAAATCCTTCCGGAGAAAACGGCGAATCGCACGAACTAGCGGCGGCTAGCACATCACATGCCAACCCCTCGGCTCCCATGTTTATCGAGCTCCAAAAATTGGTTGCTCGTGTCCGAGGTGGTTTGGAATTCGAAGATTCGGACTTCCTGTCCCCCATGGCCATCCATTCCAGGGTGCTGTGGCTGCAAATCGCGCGGTGGATTAATTTTGAACAAAACTACGATGAATTGGAGCAGCGTTTCACCGAGGCCCATGTGTCACCGATGAAATTCACGAGAATCACACAGTTGTATGAACAAATTAAAGAACGTGAGTTGATCATAATCTCCACATTCACACGTTTGTTTTATCGCGCACTATCCACGACTGGTTTCGTGATATTTGGACTCATCAGGCAGGTATCGTGCAATCGGGATCCGCACACCTTGTGCAAACACAGCTTTAAATGTAAAGCCCATGATAAACATGACCAATATTTTCAAAAAAAACATGTACGCATAATGCAGATGCAGATTAATTCATACTAATGGGCTTGAACAAAATATTTATAGTTGTATGCTTTTCCATCACACCCGCCTCACGACCGGTTTCGGGTGCGTACCGTAAAACTGGTAACGCGTTGGTCATTTCAAAACATGCCACTAGTTTCTCAAGGTCAAATCAGGTATATAAATTGTTCTGCTCAAAGCCAATCAACCCCAAATGAGTTTGTTAAAGCAGATGTACAATTGCCGTCCCATGTTTAGCTCAAACAAGACGTCAACCGCCTATGTGTACACATTTCGAACTTCAGATTGCGCAGCATATGTGCATATTTCCAACTTACAAACATCTATGTGCTCCCTTAACTCATTTTCAGACCTAACTCAACGTTTGAGAGAAACCATTTAGATAAATCTATGCCACAATTCAACTGTTTGATTATAAGTTATCTAGCGTGTAACGTGATTGAAAAAATCGTTCAATTTTATGCTGATCGTTTTGGTGTAATTTGATTTGATTTGAATTTCAATGAATGAAAAAACGAGAGCTTTATGAATTGATGAGATCACATAACCGATTCATTCTTCCAGGTTGACGGAGATGAATGTTAATGAATTCAAATTTTATTCCAGATAGAAAAACAGATCACCGAATACAATAGATTTGGTTTGACGTTTATTTTACGACAGATTAGAGTTGTCCACTATACTTCCTAGCTGATATATGAACTACATAACCTCATCGCAGTGAAAAATAATTCACTAAAACCGGAAAACATCATACCCTTTATGGTTAAGCAAACTTCACCTGTTCGGAAAAGTGAACTAAATGACATTATCTACAAGTGGATAAATGGTTTGATGATATGACTAAACACTAGACCGGGGTTGAGCTAACGCAGGTGTCTTTTTCAATTTATTTCAATTTTAATGGTCTAAAATGCAAAAAAACACAAAAAACCACAGAATAATATGGGAACTACGAATAATATAACAAGCAAAAATGGGATTCGGTTGCTTACTGAGTAGTTCAAGAATCAGGTAAAAATCCAAAGGGCAGAAATTGTTTTCGATTGGTAGGATGACAAATGTAGATGAATGGTGTTAAGATGTATAGTTTTATTTCTTAGGGTCAAAAAGGCATCAAGACTTCTTTTTAAAATCTGCTGATTTGGTTAGTTTACAACATAATCTGGTAGATTGTTCCAAGTAAAACAAACTCGCACGGCAAAAAATGTCGTCTACAGTTGAGTCGCGAGTGAGGGACAGTTAGAATAAATGTATGAGCTCTTGTCTTATGCGAGCTCCGTAGATTAAACAAGCATTGTGGAGGGTGATTTGCGGTATTCAAAATATTGTAAACCAAAATAAAAATCGCCCCGGATACGATAACGAGGATAATCGAATAAAGTCAGGGTTTTTATTTGCTCGTTATATGGTTTCCGGCTGAGTCCGGTGACAAGTTTGGTAGCTCTATGGTATATTCTTTGTAAAGTAGGTTGAAAATCACCGTTCGTCAATCTGCATGAATTCCCCTTACGGCTACATTCTATATTAATTCTGATTCAGAACTTGACAAGCATATACAATGCGCCTTGACTTCTGAGACAGACACGTTAAGCAACCATACGAATGGTAGCAGAGTATTCCTTCCTTAAACAAAATTGCATACTTGTGCTGATTAAACTCAATTTCATGCTAGTCTCCTTTCAAAGTCTTTCGGTCTTGAAGTATATTTTGGGGCTTACTACCAATGATATACGGTGTAAGGATAGAAGTCTGTTGGATAGTGTTACTCGACCAATGAAAAATAGTTATTAACCCGGGTGTGCTAGCTTGATCGTTATTGATTCTAACTACTTTTGTACATTGATAAATTTATTAAATACGTTCATTTGCACGAACAAACACGACAGGTCAAAGCAAACAATCATGTGTTCTCACTTAAATATCATTTTCTCTTGAAATGAATTTTAAAATCCGCTTTAAATCACCCAATCTTTCCCCAAGGCAATTCATTTCTATTAGCCATCTCTCTTTCCTCCAACTTACCTTGATTGAAATACAGATGCTGAAATAATTTGACCATCGTCCAAGCCCTCAATTGACGGCAAATTCTTAAGCCGATTCATGTTAATTACAGATTGTTTGGTCCGCGTCTCGCGCTCACGCAACCTCGGTTTGGCTCTTGACGAGGCCGCTGACTATGCAATGGAACACGGATGTGTCGCAACCACCGGAGAGCATGACGTGTTGCGTGCCATGTTACTCGCCGAGCGTTGGCACCCCGAAGTAAAGGGACACATTTCAGACGTGGCCGAATTTGAACGATATTGGAACGGTACGGTTAAATGATCCCGATCATTGTAATGTGTTGCTCACATCCCCCGAACTTACACACCACTACTGGTTTGATTCTGATCACTGTTTGAATGATTTCAAGGTTGAATCATCATAAAATCAATAATTTTGAGTATGAGTGCCAACTACAATGTCACTTCAAAGTAGTTAATTATCGGGCATTCGCGGTACATTAGTCCATCGTTGAGATGCGGGCGACCCTGCAATAATGTAAAGTTTAGAGGTCCGACGTTTGGTCCGAATTCTTGTTTCGAAGTTTTGAACATAACAGAAACCGAGCTGACTTTTGTTATTTAGTAATTCGTTTCGCTGGTGCAGAAAAATACAGTCTGTTTGTCGTTTGATTCCTAATCCCCATGCACCCAATGAAGATAGCAGACCGTAGCACCTTATTGACTGGAAGCTACCCAGCTTTAGTCAGGCGCTAGCCGTCCAATGAGACCTGAAAATCTATCACATCATCGGAAGCAGCGCCAGGCACTGAGCTCTACGCCAGTCGAGCCATAGCTTTTAACCGGTATCTGCTGATTCCCGTGTTATTATCCATAGAAGCGGGATGGTGTATCCTCTCCATGTGTGCGTTAAGATATACGCCAGGGCAGTTTAATACGTAGAACTAGCTGTTGCCCATGCAGTAAGTGCTCCCTCTCCACAACACCACTGGAACCAAAGGAACAGCTAGGTTGATGCGTTTGAACAACAATGCCGTCGCAGGAGTTTTCCTAACGGTACTCCAGCTTCGGATATTTCCTCGAGGTTGACTCTTGAAGCCTTTACAATGATTGGAAGTAGTCACAAGGCAGTGAAGGTTTGAGATAAGGGTTTTCCTTTCCCAAGGTGGTTGGTGTTCATGGACTTAAGAGCTCCACCTGCCCGAAGCAAACTGATTTTAAGGTGCCAGTCAGCCGACTTTGCCCTTTTTCCTGTCAGTAGCAGCAGTTTTACCGTGTCACACAAGACCATGAGTGCAGGCCAGGAGCTGGACTTGGTTGTCAGAGGCTATATGAGACGCGCGCCATTAGCATTTTTGGAATTGAGAGCTCATCCTCAAAACCGCTCCGGCAGTGACAACCTTTGAACCAATCTATTCGTGTATTTCCATAGAATTCTACAACTCCAGATATTGACAAGTTGCACGTAACGCCAAATTCCGCAATTTATACATTACCCTATTAATTTGGGATGATTTTCTTATACAAAGCATAAAGATCATCACAAAATAAATCACAATATATGTTCTGAAATTATGCGGTTTATTCAAGTCTCACTTCTTGTTCGATCACATTTCGTTATGTATTAGTGAATTATTTCACTGATTTTTGTTTAGATAGCATTATTTTCGTAGTGAAAGTTTTGATTAACTGTGTATAATACAGACGCCCATACCGAAAAATGTACGCCACACTTATCGTTTTTACTTGAATTTCAGCGACCATGGGTGAAGGCAACAATCACGTGAGTCTTGCCAATAAATTAAGTAACTCTACATCGCTTAAAGCTAAATTACATGGCAACAATTATTTTTCGATATCCATCAATCTAATTTTACTGAGCACAGTAACTCATCATCATCATCATCATCATCATCATCATCATCATCATCATCATCATCATCATCATCATCATCATCATCATCATCATCATCATCATCATCATCAGCAAAGACAGCATTACACCGGTAGCATGTACGAATGCTCAACTGCCATACAACCATCAAAATTTAAAAACCTAAAACATGGGGATGGGTGGTACTTAAATCGCTACGGATTCTGTAGAAGAGTAAGCACAAACAAACTGGGAAGAGGTGCCTACACCTCGAATGGAAGATGCATTCAATCAAGTTTCGGGAACGAGTAGAGCGACAACAGAATGACAGCTTTCTTGCGAATTTCACTGCTGGGCATCACAACTAGCTTCCTCGTCACTCCACTTGACAACATACATGGCTAAGCAAACACTTCAAGTAGATGCTTAGCACAAGACCGGTACATCATGAAGCGTAAGTAATCACTGCGATGATCGTAACCTAGATTCAAAATTCAAGAATTTATGGTAATGAAAGCCCATAACTGTACAACACCACAGGATATCCGTATAAGAAAAAAATATATATTCAATAAATTGAGGCACTACGACTATCGACAATTTTCGTAGTAAGGAAACAATGTCGTACTTTTTCACGGCATGATTGAAAAATATTTGTTTGGATAAATATCATGTAAAGTTGCTTAATTAAGTTATGTAAACGGTTCGTAGGGTGTAATTACTAAGTATAAATATATTGAATTTGTTTCTGAAAATCCTTTCACTAGATGATTCTACAAAGTCTGACGGTAAAGAGTTCCATAGGAAATAAACGCGCACCGATTTGAAGAACCGACGGCAGTTCTAGTGAGAATGTATAATATCCAATGCTATAGTGTAAGTTCGAGGGGTCTGGCTTGACCGGAGTCAAAACAGATGCCTCAGAGAATGCATCTTTCAGTTTATTATTTTATAAGTGAGGATTAAATTCAATCGAACCCGTCTGCGAGCCAGTGTATCCAAATTAAGATGCAACAGTCGATCCTCATACGAGAGGTTGCGAAGACAGCCAACCATTTTAGTTACTCTGTGATAAATCCTCTCGAGCATCTTGATGTCCTTTTGTATCCATGGTGCCAAAGCTTGCACTGAGTAATCAAATACTAGGCTAATATACGTATTTATGAGCAGGGGTATGTTTCACAGAAAAAACGCCCAAAATTACGCCGAAGCATACCATACATGTGGCTATCTCGGCTTCGCTCTGTGGAGTTGGCTTAACTTCGTAAGGTGTATTATAATGGTTGAGTAGAGCGAAAACCTACGAGACTACATCAATGCTTTATTTGAGGCGATTGATCTTTATCCCTAATGGGGTCTACCCAAATGAAAAATGGCTATAATCCAAAAGATCTACACATATATGAAGGCTCTTGGCCCTGACCTTACGATTTCGGAACAACTTACTCTTAACAGCCCACTTTGGATGCCTGGTCATTCTCGGTGTTCGTATCCGTGAAATCATTACGGTATAATTTAATAATTTTTCTGAAAAGATGTCATGATGCCATGGATAAACGTCCAGCTGCTGTCAAGCCACCTTACTTAAACGCTGACTTTTATCAAATTAACTAAGGACTGTAGGTGCCACAACTGGTGCAAATCTGCTTAGTTTCACCTGAGTTATGTAGCAGTTCACGTTCCCAAAATCCAATTCATTTTGCAGGCTGGGTGAATAAACGGTGAGGTCTGCAGATATAATGCTGATTTGGTCATGAAAAAGTTTAATTTTCACACGCTTCTGACATTTACTACCAATTATCGAGCTTAAAATGTGTTGCGGATCATACATTATTCAAAATCCAGTTCATTTATAATGCCATTTTCAAGGGTCATCAACGAGTGCACATTTTACGCAATACCACACATAACAAGCATCCAACAAAAATAATGCCATAAAAAAGTTAACTGCCGCAAATTGAATCAGCAAGCCTATTTGACATTTGTTAGGCAAAACATTGTGGGAAAGCAGCTGGGTCAGGGTGAGACCAAACCCCAATTATCTCAATGCTTTTCGTGGCATATTATCCAACGGGGAGATGAAAAACGGATGTATCTTCTCGCTAACAAGTGCTCCAAACTTAAGGGCTGTTGTGTGATAATCTCGACAGCGTTTAACGGAAAACATGTTCGTGCACTTTTTACGTTTTTTTTCAAAACGTCATATATGTCGATTTAGGTAAAACTGCCATTAAAGCATGACGTCCCAAGCTGATATGACGCAAAATCATGTCGGTAGTACCCGAATGATGTGTCATAAGTGTATTTGGGGAACGTCTTGCAGGTCATTGACAGATTTCTTAATCTGTGGAAGTTTCACTGATTAAGTCATTTGGTTTTTTGGATTCACACCTCGACTCTCAATAAGAGCACAACATTAACCGTTGTATTTTAGGCGTAGATTAAGATCACTAAGTGCTCGCCAGAAGCTGATCTTGAGAACACGTTAACTTTACTGCGACTGCGCAGCTTACGCTGATTGGTTCAGTCTACAGAATGAGAAACGCTCGTATTCCGAAATATCTGCTCTATGGTAAGTTGAAATCAGAAGACGACCTTGAGTAGGCCGTGCTTGGGGTACAAAGACGTTTGTAATAAAGATATGAAAGCTCTTGACACTGTTGATGCGCAACGGCCTTCATGATTTTCCTGATCAAATTGTTTTAGTATTCAACGGAAGCTTGCTTAATAAGCCATGTTTTGACTAGGCGATTGTATTTTTGAGGGACACAGCTTCTTTATTTAACACGGCATATTTTAATACCTGATAATAACCAAGAAAAACGAAAACTCTTATCACACGGGCCACAATTTTAACAATGACAATCGCTTTCATTGCTCTTCAGTCATTATCGAGCCGTTGAACTGTTTCGCCTTGGTTTTATGAAGTAGTCTAAAAGTAGACAATTCTTATAGTAAGACCTTTAAGATTGCACTACAAATACACCCGATAGCTTTCCATTCCCACATATCATTTCACGAAATTAATGATCTATTTCGTCTTTTCCCCTAAAGGATTTGAAGATACAAGTCGAGACTCGCCGATCACACATCATCAGCTTGCATCATCAATCGTCCCATCCACATCACCGCTTCAACAACAGTTTGACGCAATGCTTAGATCCGAATGCCGAAGCATGCACCGTGCTGTGTGGGACCGTGGAATTTTTGCGCAAACCGCTGATTGTCTTTCTCCGCATGGTCACCGGAATCGAGCACTCGTGTGCCTCCGAGGTTAACGTGCCGGTTCGTTTCATTTTCATCTATCTCGGACCGAGCTCAGAGGAATTCAAGTACACCAAACTGGCACGAGTGTTTGGAATCATGATGACAAGCGCGGTAAGTCTCTGTCTCCAAACATTGAATGGTAATCATTCCAGGCGCGTTTATTTGGCATAAATGTAAGTAGGAAGCTGCCTTTAAACAACCACGGATTGAGTACTCATTTTGGCCAACCATTGTTTTACAGTCGTGCTCATAAGGCCTTTGCTTATCCACGTTTCCATTAGTAGGACGTGATAAATTTGCTATTCCATCCACCAGGGTACTAGTCAGTCGAACAGATTTTCACAAAATGCAACCTTCAATAAAACGGTCTCTATACCACTGCCCCTAATTACCTCGGTTACCAGACAAGTTTTGAAACGTTTCTCCATCAAAGCGCTAGGCTTTCACGTTTTCATTTAAAGTTGAAGCTTGTATAACAACTCGATAATTTCCATGCGATTCACTTTCGAAGCGCGTAGCAGTATTAGTGTTGCAGCATCGAAACTATTGCTTCATCCGAACGGGAGGTCAATTCTGCTAGGCGAGTTTAAGCTTGATTTATCGAAACCAACTTACTAATTCGTTGCTGTTCACAATTTCACATTTTTAGAAAGTGTAGAAAGTCAGTAACCTTCTTTCCGTACACATTAGTACGAAAGAGCGACTCTTGTATAAAGGTAAAGTAGTTCGTTTTCAGAGGGTTTTGTGGTTAAAGTGCCACCGCAGTTACATATTTGGAATATTTTAAGCTGCTGATTTAGTTCTCAGTGCTACTGGTGGCGCATATTTCTGAAATAGAATTCTACTAATGGAACCCGTCTTGTGCAGTTACGATGCAGTTTTTCGCAACCTCTTAAGATTTCCTTCTTTTATTTTTACTTTTTGAGTGTTAGTCACCCACTTGTCGATGACATTGTCGACAATTTTGCATCTATCCCGTCTATCTAACCAGCTTTTGTTTTCTCGAACGGACTTGGGATGATTTCTTTCCATAATCTAGTGTTTGGAATCGTTTGAGGCCATCGAATTTTGAGTATATGATGATGGTGCTCGTGTCTCTTAAGTAGACGAAACACCCTTAGCTGTGCATTCTTAGTATGCATTTTTAGGTCGCATTCTCTGTTTCCTCAGAAAGTCGGTTGAGGTTGGACGTTGTATGTTGTACTGCATTTGATTGAGAAAACGTCTACTTAAGAATTTCGTGCATAAATAGTAATGCGCTTGTCCTCCGTCACAGGGAAGCACGTTTTGTAAAGATGTGCCCAAGAAATGAGTGAATTTCATACGAGATGTCTTGAGCAAAGTCATTCGCTGGATTTTATTCAACTGCAAGGATCGTAATAAACTCGTGGACCACTTTCGGGAAGAAAAACATTGAATAGTTAAGAATAAATAACGTATACGTGTTTGTATTGTAGTGCTCACATCCCTATCCCTTACACTCCACTACCGGTTTCTGGCTGTTTGCCGTCATCAGGTGGAGACAGTAAGATCAGGTTCAGTGAGCCTTGAAACAGTGGAAAAGCGGTTAACAAAGTTAAACTTGTATGCCAAACGGCAAACAGCCAGAAACCGGTAGTGGTGTGTAAGTATGCGTGTTTGATTTGGAACAGCTGACCGCATTAGGAGCGAATTGAAAGCGGAGTTTGTGTCGTCCTGTTATTTTAGTATTCCAAAATGGTAAAAGCACAGGGTATTGAATGCAATGTATCTATACATGTTGGAAGAAACATTAACAAATGGCAAGGGCCTGCAAACTGTCCAGTCGCTCTGAAGCCAAATCGCACGCTTACATACTACTCGTATGACAAGACCATTTACGTTATGTTGCACTCCACTGGCTAAATAAACAGATTAAATTTGCATTAGCCTTGCAAAATTTGAAATTTTTGAGAAGAATCAGAAGAGTTTCAAAATCTTTGTTCGAAAATGTTCCAAATTTCAGCTGTGCATTATCAATCTACGCAATTACGCGAATAGTCGTCGAACCGTTCGATAAAAACATGATAGCAGAGAAATTGTCGCCAGGATTCGGCCTAGGAGGAAAAATAAAAAACAACTTAATAGGAAAAATAGAATAGTTTACACAAACATTTTCTTTCTATATGCGTGCGCAGTCACAACAAGATGGTGCCATCAGACTAGCAAGCGTGGTCGATATCACCCAACTGGCCGCAAAATAGCGCAGATTCGAAATCTACAATGAAGGTCTATGGCGAAAAGGTGAATAGCGGAACAACACCATAGAATATAGGCATAACATTTCAATCAATCAGAGGTTTTTGATTGTCATTTGTACCACGCGTAAGGCAATCTTGTTCAGGATGAGAAATCCGTTGCAATCTTGGTGAAATATGGTATTACAAACTGCATGTATATTAGAATACTTGCAATGGCTAGCAACTGATCGCAATGGCTACGAAAGCTCTCGAATATTACTTAATAACATTTCCGTTCGCTGATTACACGATTTCTTATGGTAAAGTTAAAGAGAAACGAAACATGGGGTGAGTAAAATTGACGACGGTCGGCATGGCGGGAAATTGTTTTGTTGAGCGTATGAATTCGATTTAGCGTTTCAATAGGCACCTAATTAGATTGAACGACGCATTTTAATTTCATCGACGCACTAAGGTGTTCAAGACCAGACTGGAGAGACGCTGCTCATAAGGCAGGCTCCATAATTTCCTGTCCAGATGTTGTTTGTGTCCTGATTCTCACCCTAAAGACAATGCGTTAACTGCTAATCGACCCTGAACTCCACAATGTATGAAAACAACAATTGGTCACATGTTTACCAAACAACTGAGAAGCTATCACTCACAGTCAGATTACCTCTATGCAAACCACCTAAGTACGACGGAATCCTTGAATGTGATTGCGATGGTTGTGACTTGGATCTGATTTGCCGAATGATTTCGCAACAACCAGTTCAATTCGAGACCTCAACACAGAGGGTGCATTTGACTGGTGTTTGTGAATATCCTATTTGTCCATAGCTGGTGATATTCTTTATCTTTTTCAAAGAAAGTTCCAACTCAAATCGTTCTCATGGTATTCTTCCGTAACCTGAATTCTCGATGGTTTCGGATAATTGTCCCCGGTGTTCAGACTCCTTTGATCTGCTATTACGGAGTATGGCTGGTACTCTTCGCTAAAACACTACACGCTCTCGACATTTAGACAAGGTGGTTCGTTTTGTGAAGCAAATGTAACCGTAGATTCAAAACCAGACCGGATTCAACAGATCAGTTTCAGTGGCCAACACTGTTGACCTCACCGCCCAACCTTTCATGTAAGTCACGTTCGATTCGCGAGGTCACCAAAAATACGAATTCGATGGAAAAAGTCGGTACATTTGAGGTTGCCAATGTGGTATCGCGTTGATTTAGTAATTCCAGGTTTCAAGGTTTTTAATGGTCTAAGAAGCAACACGCTTTACAATGACCATAGGATGGCAGAAATTAAAAAAATGTACGTGTACGAAAGCAAGATAAGCACTTAGATTAAATAGTATATAAGTGTTCGGGAAACGAATAATTCAATAAAAGTTCGTCTAATTTCGTTTTAAAGTCATGCAAGCTAGTGGAGTGAGCAACGGTGGAAGGTAAACTGTCTCAAGTAAAACAGACACGGACAGAGTAAAAATACCTTCTATAGTTCAGGCGGGATACCCCAAGCATATATTCATGGGTCCGATAATTTTTCGTATCCCTTCGCGTGAATAATTCCTGTAAGGGATGGTTCGGGGTATGGAATATTTTGTAAAGTAGGTTAGGGTCTCCTATGATTCGTTGATAGGGAAAGTTGAACAAATTTAGGTGAGCTATCTTTTCGTCATATGGCTTGTTTCGGATGCTGAGAAGTAGTTTTGTTGAGCGGTGATAGATACATTGCTTAAGTTTAACATCCTTCTTGAACCACGGAGACCACGACTGCACACCGTAGTACACGACTGGTCTCAAGTATGTATTCAGGATCCTTGGGAATATCTTGAGCGAACATTTCCAAAATACCCGTTTAAGTAGATTGAGGACACGCTTCGCCTTCGTAAATGCAGTGCTAGTTTGATGTGAAGTTTTTAACCCTAGCATATTCAGAGACCCAAATCTTTGTCTTCACTGTAATATTCAAAGACATGTGAACACATATGGTATGTGAACTCTACTCGCTTCTCCACATTCATGAGCCTGTATTTGCTAAAGTTAAATGGCAGTTTGTTCTTCTTTTTTAAAATGTTCCATTAAATCGTTAACAACGAGGAGCTCAAGTAATTTGGAGATCACAGGTAACAGAGTAACATGTCAGTAATTAGAAACATCGGCACGATTTTCTCCTTTATAAATGGGAGTAATTATTCTGCGTTTCCAATCGGTAGGAATCACGCCGTTTGCTAGTGTTTGATTAAACAAGTATGTGAGTGGTTAGTATATCAAGTTTACGCATTACTTGGGTATGAGCGAGGTTATTCGTCGGCTACGGAAGACTTTCCGGATTTTCGATTGAATAGTGCTTTAAGGGCGTGTTTCGACGTGACTCATTCAGGGCAACCGTAGTTGAAATTGTTTGATTTGGGATGGAAATTGCATGTGCTTTGGGCTAAATACAGATGCATAAAACCTGGTTAAAGCTTCAGCAGTTTCTGATGCAGTTGTTGTTGGTCCAGCTGACTTGTTCACGGACACAACTCCAGGTTAGCTTGATTGTTAACCAGTTGGGATTGAGCTCCATCATGCGTGGTTTCTCTTCTTAGCAGTACAACTTTTCTTGGGAGAGAAATTTGTTTATTTTTACTTTAGTAAAAGGAATGTTCACAGGTTTCTGATGATAGGTTTTGTCGATGCTGTCGCCAAGCAATGTTTCGTACCTTTAGCCACTTTCTAGGTCGGCTTGTTATATTTAACTCAAGGTTTTTCTTGATTTCATAAGGACAAATACGGAGCTCACTTCGATTAAATTCTTCAGTTGAGATATTAGCGATACCCAATACTCCTGTAGGTTTCAGGTTTCTCGTTGGCAGTTAGTCGCGTTTTAAAGAGCATCACTCAAAGTCATAGTGTTGATCCGTCTAGTTGTTTTACTTGCATCTTTTTTGCTTACAGCTTTAAACAGATAGTTAAACTGGATTATGGCATGATCCCTTAGTTTCGGATGACGTTCGTAAGCAACATTATAAATGTCAGGTTCATTGCCTATCAGAACAAGATCTAGGAGTGAAGGTACATTGGTTCCGCGGTATCGGGTATTTCATGCAATGTGGTTATAAAGAGGAATATCGTCTAACAAGTCACTGAATGCGTGTTCGAGGGAGTGCTCTGGATGAATAGTACTGCTCTGCAGATTCCGTAAACTGAAGTCACCCATAAAAATCCACAAGTGAATCATGCATGAACCATGCAAATTCTGTTGAGTAGGGCCATATTTTAAGTTTCCTATGCAGACTGTGGTCGATATACTACTCCCAAAAACACAGTCATCGTCATTAGATAATCGGACTGAACGTAACACGATTTATGGAACCGTAATCTCTCGGCAAATAAGATTTTGCTTATAGTACAATGCTACTCGTCATCTCGTTTCACGGTCATGGCGAATAAGTGACACGCTGGGTAATTCTTGTTCACTATTTATTTAGCGAGTCTGTAGTCGAGTTTCCATTATGGTGATGATGTCTGGTGAGCATTTAACCGATTTTGCTGCGCAGACATTCTGCGTTTATGTAAAGGCATTTTACAGTAGTTTTCCCTGCAAGGATGCTGCGTAGGAAAGGGGGCTAGTGGAATGCTGAATACCGTCAAACCGGCTCCTCGCGATTCGGCATTTTAGGTTCATTCTCGTTTTCGGGTTGTACTGTTGTAACACAGTTATCTATAGTGTCGGCCGCATTTGTTTCTTACATGTCAGCTATTGATCAATTTGGTGGTGTCTCTATTGGACGTTGTGATGTATCCATCTATCCTATGTGAATTTTCGATGCGCTTAGTCTAATTTCTCGTGGCATTAGTCTGTGGCTATTTGACCTTTTCCAACATATCTTTATGTAAGAACTTTATTTTAAGTGCATTAGAACTGATGCCCTCATAATTCGTAGATTCGGGGATGCAGAACGTGTCCACCACAGCTACATTATGCAATTCAATTACGTCACTGAGGAATCTTAATTGTAGCTGATCGTGTTTGCGCTGCACTGCTTTATCGGTTGCTTCGTCAGCTTCTGTGACTCTCAAAAGTATTAAAATTCGACTATCACCTTGCTTAGTTTGGGTTTGTTGCTTAGCGTTTCGGGCGCTTTCCAACGAGGACACAGCAATGATTCTTGCAGTGGACTCCGAACCCTCCCTAGGCAGGCGAAATCGAATAGTAAGATATTTTATAAAGCCCTCTTCGAGCCGACCGTGATTTTAGGCAGTAATGGCTGGTCCAGATTTGATGAAGGTTCTAAGCCCATGCTGCTGCACAACTTTCACCATTCTGCTTGAGCCTATCGCGTAGTAAGTTGGCACTCGTTTCCTTTACGTTGGTGCATGTTAGTCCATGGAGCGACTGTACACTGTGTGCCTGTCGCTCTCGCTAGTTGCGGGACGTTTCAACTGCCTTAGATCAAAAGGCTATCATGTTCGCATTTGGAGTATTTTGCACCATGGCTTTTGGCTTCGAATCTTACGGTTTTAGCTGAACCTTCTGATGAGCAGATGGCTTGGACTTCGTCACTTTGTTCGTTTTGGGCAGACAGGCCTATAAAAGTCGCATTTGTAAACGTGGCGTCTTAACTAGGAGAATGCTCTTCAAGACACATTTGCAACAGTTGAACCTTCGTGCTGAATGATTTACAGAAATGTAGATTTTATCTGATTAGTATTACAGTCGAAACATAGACGGGCAAACTGAGAGTACTCAGCCATGACCAAAGTCTCTACAGATGACATCAACATTGTATACTGAGTTCCAAGCTCTGCATCCAATCATCCAGGTTTCTTGTGGACACTTGTTAAACTGGGTAAACCTTCGTTTGGTTTAGTTCGACGAGTTTTACACACGTAGCATACACCAGGTAATTTTTCATCATTTATGATCGATATCGCCCCCGGAGTCAATGATTTGTCACATTTTGCGTGTGAGCAGTTGCGAGTTATAAAAATATTTCGTCACCGGATTTAGCCGCGAATTCATCAGGCCCCGTTGAGAATATTAGTGTGAAATTCATTCCACGTTGAGTATTTCTTCGAGTAGTTCCGGATAGTGGTTACCAACGATGGGTTGATCTAACAGCAGAAACACAAAAGAGATGCTAATGAAATAACGAACAGCAGAAAATTCACGAGTGATGCACAAAAAGAACGATACGCCGTAGATGGATAATTCATTTATGAGTAGATCCGTCGTAACAAACATTTGGATAGATATCCAAAAATCACACCGATCAGATGAAAATTATGAAAGCTGTATCCAAAAGTGTCGGAGCTCAAAATAATCCAACCGCACGTCACGTATAATCCAGATTTGAAAATAAGCAGTCGTTCATTTATGGGCACATTGATTTTGAAATTGTAATCCCCGTTGGCTGCAGTGATTACAACAAAACATTTATTGAATTCGAACGGTAAATAAAAGAGTAAAAAAATCCATGATTAGTATACTCAAGGAACCGCGATGTGGATGAAAGAGTCTTGTGCGAATATACCCATCCTAGCAACCTTTCGAGTAAATATCCAGTGATCCTACTGTTTGAGCAAGCGCAATCATACGTGAACGTTTAGTGTTGCCA
This sequence comes from Atriophallophorus winterbourni, assembly GCA_013407085.1. Taxonomy (NCBI): domain Eukaryota; kingdom Metazoa; phylum Platyhelminthes; class Trematoda; order Plagiorchiida; family Microphallidae; genus Atriophallophorus; species Atriophallophorus winterbourni. The sequence continues at coordinate 16,438 of JACCGJ010004017.1, read as the reverse complement.
GCACAAATGCATGCGATGGAATGCGGCCTGAATAAAACAACGATACCATTTGCATGGTACTGCAACACAAATACACATCAAGATAGCTTTCGCGTGGTTTACACTTAGCAGGTAGATGCGACGGAATCTACCATTTTAGGAACACACGAAGCAATGGCGTTACAAACGGGAGGGTTTGCAATGAATGGCACACCCAGTCGTGTTCACACTCATACAATCGAATGACGAAAATGTCTTTCCGCATTTGCATGTGTTTCTATGACACACCCATTAGGATTAGTATTCGTATGGCCACGTATACCTTTGTGAAGTTTACCGTCCCTCCTTATTCCTCATCTGGCCACTAGTCATATCGATCTAGAGTTTATCTCCAGTTCCTTTAGCGTGAAACTGTACAGCCACTTGACATGATGCTAGGCTGTCGCTATTACGTTTTTAACTATTGTTGTTAATCATTTCACATCTGCTTATTGTATCGAACTGTATGAGCGCATTACTCAAAACACGCAGTTTCAGTGGGATACGAGCCTCAACCGTTGATTAGACAGCTCGAACTTTCTATCCACTCTAAGTAGCTTGAACAAATAGCCTTAGTTGAAACTTTCTCATAGTCTGAAGGCTATTTGTGGAGAAACCCAGGCTATCTTATGCTATCCGCAGTGAAACTTTGGTAATGTTGCATGCTCACCAGTGTGCCAATAAAGTAACTGCGCTATGCTGTTTTGTATGAATCATTTTCCAATTGAAGAATTATTCACGAAAAAGTTGGCTTCCTATAGGAATGTGTAAACAGAACCACTGGGTCATGCTGTGTGCCAAATATCTCCGGAAGCGAAAACGTTCAATTCCCCGCTAGGCGAACATGCCAAAGTTCAGATGCACACTTGAATGGCTCCACGGCAAAAGATAGTTTGTAATTTAACTTTACCGATTAATCATTTATTAAATAGGCCGCTACTTCTTATACGGTTAGTTTTTATAATGAAATATGCAGTAGGGAGTCAAAGATTTTCTACCGAACGACCCAACTTAGATGGGCTGTAGCAGTTATTATTCTGACAGCTTCCGAGACATTTTCAACTTACCATAGTTGTAAAACTAGTTGAATCATACACCACAACTAGCTTTTTTTGTTCGTTGATTGAATTCTACTAATTGTGTGGATAAAGTTATCTTTTTTCGCCGAAAATTTGTTCACACGACTAAAGCCATTTCTACTCTCTTCTTTTCTCTTTGTTCTCTTCTATAAGTCAGTTGAAACCTTAAGTTCTCGCTTGAGCTCACTTACACATCTTACCACCTAGACGTCACGGTTGCTTAACAGAAAATAGTTCATCATGACCAGCCAAAACAGAGTCAACAGCAAACGTAGAATGCTGGAATAATTTAATCGGAATCTAACGCCATTCTGACAATGGCAGTTTTGACTTGGTAGCGAAAATCTCAAGGAATGGGGCTCCATAATGGAGCATTACTTGATGTCTGATGTCAAACACGGGTGTAAAAATTTATGACCCTGCCTATGGTGAAGAAACTTCATCTCTGGTATCTACAATGGTCAAACGGGTTCTAAATGGATAGTCAAAGTTCACCAGAGGAGACAGCCAAGGCTGGATCAGGTGTTAGTTTGCTGACTCATTAATAAAAAAATATAAATATAAATAGCGTATTTATCAGACTTGTGAATTGGTAGTATTTGTAAACACACAGGCGTCAGTTGGAAGCGCAAACACCACAGTTTGCTATCCTATCCGACGGTATTCAGCCCCCGGATCTCTAAGTAATACTTCAACTCAGAATTTCCTGAGCGCGCAATCACTTATGGAAGGCTTTCTTAAAAGCATTTCAAAGTTCACTTTTAGATAAATGCTGAGAGCATATGTAATTATCGGGAAGGTTTAGTAACTCGTATATCCCGTGGTATTGTACAGCTGTTTGTATTTCTTGCCATACATATAGAAATCTTGCATCTATCTTACGCGTGCCCATAATGCATATGACGTGAAATTTTAAAAACCTTGTCGGTTGACAAGTTTTTCGACCTCTGGGATCACTTCTTGCGTTTGCGGACTAATATGGGTTATCAATTGAGATAGCAGAACTATTCTTTTTAGGCAGATCCCTCTATAACGTTATAAGACTTCATGTATGGTAACATTGTTGCAGAGATTGAACTAGAAGCAATAAACACCATCTACAGAATAAAAACGATAGTGCAGATTGCTAAAGCAAGCAATCTTCGACCGGTAGATCTTTGCACAGCGATCCGAAATCTGTACAATTTTTAAGAAATGGTCGATGTTGTCTATTTGGGGACAGAATGAAAGTTGTTTTATTCTGGTTTATCGTATTTCTCACAAACCATACAGAAAGATAGCTGGAGGGTTCAGTCCCTCATTCTACAATTTTTTAAGAGAAAGGCTTATTTCCTAGCTTGGAGATTGAGATTATGTCGGACGCACTCTGAGCTTGATGAAAAATCTCCATATTATAGACATGGCAATACGTTTGATACATTGCCGAAATCGAGGGATATGTCTCAGTCTCAACAATTTCTACTTGGAACTTGGCCTTTACTTCTTAATGCCATCGGTCCAAAATTACTGACAAATATTTTCCCGATTGCTTAACGCATCACTAAAGAAAGGGAAAGAGCCCAAAACCCCGGTGAATTGTAATATTAAGGAATGTGAAAAATGGTCCGTGACCATTGCGATTCTGTTTTTGCATGGCTTTATCGACTGATAAATTCTTAGTCAAATATTTTTTATGGTGCTGATTTAGCACAACACATATTTTCATTTGATCTATTTGCACCAACTGCGATTCAATTTTTCGGTGCACACTTTGTGATTGATTGACAGCTGGATCGAAATTTCAGTGTTTTGCTACCTACTGAGAAGGATAGTTTCAACAATGTATTGAAAAAAAGAAAAATCGATTAAAAACCACTTTGCTTGCCAAGGAGGTCGTTGATCGCATGACAATAATAATACGAAAAGGTGCTTGAAATTATAACTTTACGCCCATCAATAGCTACTACGATTCCTGGATGCCACGAGAGCATTTAAAATTGAACTTAGCAAATTTACTAGACTTAAAGTTTTTTGATACATAATTGCTTGTTAACGGCACCTTAATTCCGAAAGTGAGCTGCAACATTGAACGGTTGTTGTAGTGAAAGTTAAAGTCTTCTGGATATTATTGCGATGTTTCTCACCTCCCGTTCAAGGCCGCATTTTTTAAATTCGCTCTGCGTACGGTTTAAAATTTTCCCCACTAAATTATTGGTTTGTACAATAATGTTAGTCTAGGACATGGTTTATTTGAATGCAAAGTGCTGAGCATCCATGGGTTAGCCGTGATTGGTTTGCTGATAATCGCCTTAAATAATCTGCCTTTAGTTTGGTGGAAGTCATTCTGTCAGCATCATAGTGAGAAGTGCTCAGTATATCAAGGAAGCTGCCTTTGGCTTTGGCTTTAGAGTTTGACCCACGTATTATTGGGAGTTCAGCTCTGGATTAGGTGTAACGCATTGGTGCATCACCCAATCGTTTGAACACCTTTCTAACAAAATAAACTGCTGCTCAGTATTAGCCTTTTTGATCACTTGGTCAGATTCAGACTTATGCTCATGAAGCAATTCCCTCGAGGATGACTGCTCACAGTTAGACTGAATCTGGTGCATGAAGGAATCTCGCTATTGTCGCTTAACTTGATTTGCGCTTTAGAGCTACTTATTTCATACAATTAACAACACAATATTTGATTGAATATACTGAAACACCCACTAACATACTAACAAACCTCTATTCAGTATGCGCCCCAAATAAAACCCCTGCTTTTCTACCATTCATATACCCGAAACGTTTCTTCCCCTATCCGTCTCAGCCATTCCGCGCTGGAATCTACGAGGCACAAACCGTAGAGGATGTTCTTCACTCGATTGACATATTCATGTCTGACGCGCTCGTGATGCCCATAGCCAAATACGCAAATCCGGACGCACTGGCCGGTATGGTTCGTTTGATTGAAGCGTACAAGAAGGAAATGGAAGATGAGCACGAGTCTGGAGCACGTCGAGGTAAGTCGCTGCATTTGTTGTTCGTTAACACGATCACTTTGCCAAATACTCTTGAAAACAACGTTAGCTCCAAACAGCTTCTGGTTATATTGCCCCATCTACTGAGAAATGGACACAACACAATGTTTGAGTTCTATTCAATTCTAAGTTTGAATCACACGTGTCAGATAATTGATGCCTCGGTGTGGATACGAGATTTGTTTTAATCAGTAGCGATTCGTGCGTCTGTGTGACACGAAGTTGGAGAACATGACCGAAACGGCCTTGATTTTATCAGTTGGACTTGTTGAAGTTGTTGTCACTTAATTCGTTGAACCAATATACGGAATAATGTTTGTGGTATTATGCTTGAACAACAAGTATCCACTCCTTCCTTCAGCATAGGGGCCTTTGAATTGGCCGTGCTCAAAATTAATGTTTTCATGCGTTTTTATTTTTTCAGTCAACACGGAACCTTTTGTTTTTGAAACGTTTTAACATGTCGCGAACATGTAAACGAAGGATGTTTGATGCCCCGCACGCTTTAAATGCTGCGAAATATTTCTATTTTGAAGGATGGGGAATTTGCTGCGCCGGTCAGAAAAATGCGAGAGAAAACTCATACATGGGGGTTTAAAAATCGTGCAGCATTACTTTCCACCAACATCCATCACAATCACAAAGCCTAATGCCTGCAGACGAAACCGAAGCTGTTTTGATTTTGAATGTGACTGGCAATCTCAAATTTTCCCATCAAAGTTGGGACGTCCTTTTATTCGTATTGACAATTCTGTGTTATACTCTTTTCTTTACTTATGAACATTGTTCAACGACTCTAGTTGCTTCTCTCTTCTTCTTCTCACGTCACATAACATGAACTGTGGAATCTGCCCAATACGATTATCTACAATTCACCGTCTACAATCGCATCTAAACTCGATCGAATTTTACAGTTTCAATGATCACATATTTCACTAACTACGCCCTGTCATTCTGACGATGTACCTACTTTCATTAATCAGTTGAAGCGTCTTCTAAATGGCCGCGCCTGCCGACGGTATGTTCAGAATTGTTTTGCTGTTCGCTTTTGCTGTTCTGTCGAGGGTTTTTGTATTGCGTTTTACATTGTTGCATGTAGATGCTATGCTAACGGACATGTCCTGAATTAGAGGCACCGTCATGCTGGTAAAATATTGCCATTCTTGTATTCCGTATGAATCATATCAAGTATCATCATCATCATCATGTAGAGCATCGCAATAGCATGAAATACCAAGTGCTTAATTGTCATACAAAATGGCACCATGAAATCTTAAATCGATGGTAGAGAGAGACCTGCAATGCTACGAATCTGTAAAAGAATTAGTGCCTGAACTGTGGGATCAAGTGCGAGAATTGAAAACCATGTGTCAACCCAAACTGAAAATGAAGCACTCTGAACAATAATGAATCAATCTGTTGAACAAACGAATCATGGCTTTGACTATGTGATTTTACACGCCTCTAGACTTGCGCTAAACTTGTAGTCTGTTAGATTAAAATTCTTATTGGTGTATGGAGTAATATTTGATGTTGAAGTTTGAAATTCAGTGTTGATGATGTTCGGTATATTTACCAGCGTTTACAGCAATCAATCCCTACGAGGCTCTTCGATGTCAATGTTTCGAATTCTTGACATTGTTCGGCGTCCTACTATTATGATATAGCATATGAAATGGGAACTTGCTGTTAACATTCAAGGAGCAGCGCTTCTGTTTGAGCTTGTTCGAATGACCTTGACGAATCGTTCAGTAGCAGTTGATGTTGACCATCTGTTGGATCTCTTCTCGTGCAACTCGAATTATTCCCGGATCAGGATTGTTATCGTCGCACGTTTCGGTGCTTTAGGCTCTAGTTTTGTGCTCGACGGTAGTGTTCTGCACTCATAAGCAAGTTCGTGAGTTCCACGCCACTAGTGTATTTCACACCTCTCCAGTGTGTAAGGTTGTTAAGTTGTCTCCATTTGTTGGCGCAGTCAGCACGAAATCGGACCTGTATGTCGTGGATATACGTGCCACGATGACTGTTTTGTTCAAGATTTTGTGTTCAACCGCATTCATATGTGCGTTATTTATCTGTATTTCTTGTTCAACAGTCGCACCATTTTTTAAAGCTCATCTAATGTTTTTGCATGTTTCTCAAACCATACTTGCTGAGCACAAACAATGCAAAGCCAGTCGTGCTTGTGTGCTTGAAAACAAGCAAATATAGATCAAAGTTCAATCGCAGTCACTTTTAACGAATGTGTTTACGTGATTCAGCTGCGTTGGTTTTACTGAGCAGTGCTTGCAATTTTAAAGATTTTGCACTCAAATTTCCTGTGTATTTTGATCACCGCCTTTGGTATGACACAGCAATTATTATATGCGAAACCTAACGCTTAGCTTACTTTAATCAATCACTAGTAAAGATATTCCATTTATTGACACCTTCTATCCGATGCACCTGTTTTGTCTATAATCTAAATTCAATGGACGATAAAAATATGTTTCTGAAGTTCATTCTTGTCGTAAGTTTATACTCGCAATTATATTATTCTGGATGTATGGCATATTCGGACGAGAAGTAGACTAAATTGGCTTAACGCAAGATAAATTTCCTGTAACGTTTCAACAATCTGATGGTGTTGATTAGAATAATCGAAATTGTGGTATTACCAGGAGATTTAATACGATACCCGGTGCCACTTACAGTGACAGAGCAGTCGAAGAAGCAGTTCTTTGTGACATTGGCCGCTATTCGTGAAGCCCAGTGCCAACGAAAAAAGCAACGTCTACACAAACGTTCCGGGAAAAACAAAAATGGCATACGAGAATTACTATAAATATATTTGTTCATTAATTGCATCTGCTTTTAACCTGTGCTCGTGAAAGCTACAACTATCTCGGTTGATGCTTCCATGGATATCAGCTTTACCCAAGCTTGAGAAACAACAATATCCTTCATCATACATGATACCATGAGTTTGTAATTAGTAAAAGCGGGAAAAATTATATCGATTCGCCACTCTCGGATCAAGTGTGGCTGACAACTACTCGTTTGACCTCTAAAATCGGGCAAATTAGCTCAACAACTGTCTTCTCGTCCCGTTTGAAACTACATGACCACTGGAGATGCAAATGGACCAGAGCTCTACTTGGGTGTATACAACCCATGCTTACACAAAGCCACATTATAGGGGAGTAAACGGTTTACGCACGCGATGTGGTTAACAACCATTCATTCTATTTTGAAAACGACTTAAATAAACGAAGCGAAGAAACCCATTATATTTCCTCAAGTTGGTCTACAATTCATGCACAGCATACATCCATACGGTCGTCATACATTGTCTGTGAAACAAAACTAGTTGTTTTCCAAAAGATGTTATACATTCAAATAAAATTTTCGGAAAACTTTGCCACTCTCGAATCGGAAGGTATAGCGTAACACGAGGCGATATGGACGACTTGACGAATATATACTCGATCTGCACATTTATGGTTAAGGCGGATCGACGTAGGCTGCCATCTTGTTGTTTCAACAGTAGGGAGGAAATAAGCTTAGCTATTTGTTAAATTACCCGGAATAGAATTAATTTATCGTATCCCTTATTTGACCTGTTAGATCTATGCAAATTAGATTCATTTCACAGTTTCCTATATTCAGACGGTAAAAGTTTATGAGACGAGAAGGATTAATATAATGGCGAAGGTCTTTAAATGCAGCGACCGTAAATTGTCATGAGTTTATTGAACTCGCTGCGATCATTCCAAGATTTCCACACTTTCTCTGTTTCTGACACCTTGGATTTCAGCAACGTCATGCTAATCATATGACTGCTCAACAGGGTAGCAGACGGAGATGACTGTTCTAGTGTGTCACATATTCGTCTCTAATGACAGAATATGAGCGCTACGGTGACAATTGTGATAAACTGTCATGTATCTGGTGGGTTACACACGTGATGTTGAAGCGTTGGTTTGTTTGTTTGTTGTGCCTGTGTTATACAAGGGTGTAATAATTTGTGGAAAATTAGAATAGAAGAAGTCTCCGACGATAACATCACATCTCGTTTCAAGGTGTATAACGTAAACATCAGAACATGTATTTTGGCTGTGTTATGTTTAACTAATACGCACAAATGTTATTAGAATAAGTGACATCAGCATGGTAACAGGTGCTTAATTTCCACTGACGAATCGACTCATGACATCACTCACACATTCGCTCTAACAATCCACACTTTGCATTCCACACGGAGAAACCGTTTTAATGTGTGTTAAACGATACCATCGCCATACACAATTCAGCATTCCATCTCTTGTCTAATAAAAAAATTGGATATGTATGGGCCCCGAAATCGGCTATCATTCGATCACCAATATATATTATGTGATTTGGCGATAAATTTTATGTTATACCAATCGAATTCAGCTTTGGAATGAGAGCCGAAATCGATTAGTAATTTACCCTTGTCGCAATTAATTTCATTATCAAATGAATCGTACTGTTACCGCCTGTTGTGTATGAAGACTAACCATGTATGCATATGTAAGTTATCAGAGCTCCTATTAGTCTGATACTCTTATTTGTTATAGACTACTCATTAGTAATAAATGAAACACTGGAAAATTTCCAAAGAAATAATAGCGATCGATCAATGTCACTCGTAATTAAGAACAATGACATCTGACTCGAAGTGAACTTGTTGACTTGGAAATAAATTGACAAATCTAATCAAGTGACAACCAATTCAGATCTCTTGGGGACAGTGCTGCGTTATAAGATATACATATATTTAGGATATGTATATAAGATATTTGCCTACATGTGCGTAATAAAAGTGCATGGCCAATTGTCATTCTGCTGTGTTGTGTGATTTGCTGGGGAATGTGGTTAAGGTGAGAAAGGTTGACCTGTGGGATGAATCAGGACATGGTCGGCAAGTGGGTTTGAAAGGCGAAGGGAGGTGGTTAATGTTGGATCGTGTGCTTTCGAAGCATGTACAAACAACGTAATAGATATTCAACAGAGTGTACTGGTTGTCCTCGATCATCTGACGTAATTCTCTGACGCCCCAAACTATAACTTCGTGATTGACTAGTAAACACTGCTCAAATTTAACGCTAAATATACTAGAAATATAACCACAGATTTGACACAACATCGCATTGTTAGAGTCTGAATAAGGTACATGCTTCAGTACGTATAGAACTTGCCCCATAATTGTGTGTCTTCTTCGTGAATAAAGTTGACGCCCGTTTCTTTCATGAAAGACACACGGTAGGGAATCAGAGTAACCTTTTAACCTTATTTCAGAACAGTCATTGATTTCATTGAAATCTTAAAATCGATATTTGCAAAATAGAATGACAAATGATGATTTTCCTAAATCTGCATTGAATAAAATTGGATAAATTCGAAATTCTCTTCATTTCCTGGAAATAAGATTGCTTAAACAGTTCATTCGGGATCATTTCTTTATTGCGAACACTAAAAAATTCGATTTATTAAGTATTAGTCACCTAAGCATCATTTGTTACTCGTTTCTTTCGCTGAACGACACACAAATCTATCATTATGTATTCAATCAACGGAATGTACTTGTTTCAGATCAAAATAAAATTCCCGCTTCAATACCATCATATCACATTTCATTCTCATACTCCTAACCCCACAGGTGACCTCCCATTCAAACGACCAAGTCGACCAGATTTGTTATCAGTCGATTCTAGCGCCAGAAAGCTGTCCGCCCTAGATCTCGCGATTCAAGACGGTGCTTTGGATCATCTTGAAGTCGCGCGCAAAGCGGAAGCATCCAAGCCGCAAGTGTCGAAAACACGCCGCTTTGTGAAAGACTTTTGCCCACCGTTTATCGATTTCATTCGTGGCATTAAGCCATGGGCTCGCCGGATGCCAAGTGATTTTCGTGATGCTTGGCGTAAGGAGGACATTGGAATTGTGTTCGGCGGTGTCTTGTTTCTCTACTTTGTCAATTTAGCACCCTGCATCACTTTTGGCGCATTGCTCAGTACGTTTCCGCGAATTACTACTCTTTTTATTTTGAGTACTACTGATGTATCGTCTCAGTATTTCGTTTATTTTAACACACCGGTTCTGTGTTTGCAGCCCTGGGGAAGAAAAGCGTGCTGCATTAGTTTTGATAAGCAAATGTTAGCGACGTTTTGATTAAGTTTGATATTTCAAAGCTCTTCGATAATAATAATGCAGGCTCCAAAGTGTATCATTCTATGTGTACACCGATTCAAGTGGTTGCTGGTATCTTGATTCAAAATCGTCCCGTTTAAGTGAACTGAACTTCAACGTACAAAAAAATGAATCCAACTTTTCATGAACCCGAATGCAACAACGAAATAATTAACGCGTTAAACAAGGGGAAGAATATTAACATAGATAAATCAAACAATTACAGATAACCGATATTTTACTCGAGTCTCTCTTGCTCAATAGAAGCCAAAGCGACATAAAACATTGGTATCAAAAGAAAATTATTTCCCTAATGTTTAATGACACTTTCATTCACAATTCGTAACTTGGATTGCAGGAATGTACATTTTAAATGGAACAACTTTTCCCTCTTGATCCCAGCATCTTTTATGATTTTCCAAACGCAGATACACAAGTCGATGAAGCATTCACGATCAGCCTGTCGATACTGGCAACCGGCGTGTTCCTGGTCCTATTCACGCTGTTTGGTGGTCAACCACTGGGATTTGTAGGGATCACGGGACCATGTTTCATTCTGGAATCTTCTCTGTCCTCGGTAAGCTTTGGGTGAACAATATCTGTTTATTGTTTTTGTCTACTTGCACGTGCATACTTTGAAAGTATTGGTACAGGATCATTTGTTACGAAACCACGATTTTACGAAGTAGGCATTGATCATCCCAGTTACTGTTTCTCGGCAATCACCTGAGCCATTTTCTTACATTTTCATATTTTATGTGACGTACGCAGCTTGCGAAGAGCTCAATGCTGAATTTGCCGGTTCTCCGTTTCTGGGTGGCCGTCTATTGTTCAATCTTCGGCTTTTTGTTCATCGCATTCAATGCTTCCGTGTTGGCCAATCACGTGAGAAGATCCGTGGAGGAGATATTCAACACGTTCATCGCCTTCTTCTTTTTACTCAAAGCGCTTTTCACGATGTTCGGGGTAAGATTTTGAAAAACAATACATGTAATTGTGTAAAACAGCTTGTAAGTGGTTTCAGAGTGGTGGCAATGTAGAATCAAAGTTCGTTGCTGCCACATACAGCATTCGAAATAGGTTCAGATGGTCATTATTGCGAATGGTGAGTGTTTAGTTGGGTTTTGTGTTACAGGAGATAAGTGACACAGCTGAACGGTAATATTCAAGCTCCCGATATGAATCACTTGGAACACTTGCCCTCTAAGCGATTTCCTTTGATCTGTACTTCAGTAAGAAATGCCCAACATGCAATTTAAGCGTCAATGGGAACTACTACGAGCATCATCTGCTCTATTTTGCAAAGATGGTCACACTCTTCTTTGGATTGCACATGTGGGCACACTAAATCAAACAAGAACTCTATGGAATCAACCGACCATAATGACACATCTTCTGTTTTACCCACATCACTTTCGCGTGTATTTAATTACTATCCATTAGATTGGACTAATTTCTATGTGGGGCACTAATTTAATCAATGACAAACTGTCTTTATCCTCATTCATAGCTTATCCCCGGTGGATTGTCGAATGACGCGAGCGATGCTGCCAGAATCAAATACGCCCAGGCTGCAGCAATCGCTGGTGCCACCCTGTTTCTCGCGTTCGTGAAGCTTCAATTTTGTTTGTACTTGGCGGAGATCAAACGTGGGAACTATTTTCGCCGAACGGTCAGTTTGTTTCGAGTTCATTCATCAAACCAAACCACCTTTCGTCTCCCTCACGATATTAGCCGAGGACTTTCATGTGCCGCATCTCTAGGCAAAAAAATATGGCTCTTCGTTTTGTTATTAATCGATATACCGGTCGTCTGTTTGTCCCAACCTAAACATTGCGTTTCTCTACCAGGCTCTAAAAAATCCAGTTTTGAGTGGTTGACTTCAAACTTATTGCGGCTAACAAACCAATAAGTGATTTCTTTTATGTATAAAAGTAAGGCATGGAATTGATTGTAGACCAGCGTTTTTCAATGCAAATCTTTATTGCGTCAGCTTTTGTGTTCAGATTTAATATGGTTTACAGTGAATAATTATTTTTCAGTATTTTGCGTACAATTTAGCCATATTCCATGAGAAGCTTCTGGTTGCATTCATGTATGGATGCGGTAAATACACTTCGCTGCGTATGTATAATATTTTTATGTGGTCTCCTCCAGATCACTATTCTATATTTTTTAGCAAAAGCTTCCTGTCTCCTTGTCTCTCCGTTTTGTTCAAGTTACGTTCTTAACTGAACGAATAAGTCTAAACCCTTAGGAAAGCAAACATCAAATTAACCATGTTCACTTGTTCACGGGATATGTTGATGTTTGTCGAATTTCCTATGAAGATTACGATTGTTGATTCCAATAAATAAATTCAAATCTAGCGCCTGGAATTTTGGTTCACCTGGTGACGTATTAGTCAAACAAAAGTAGAATTTGATCAGTCGAATATTCATCCAAATTTTAATGCGAGATGCATACAGTAAAACCTTTCAGTGTGAATTTGAAATTGTGCTGTATTCCACCTATACTACATTTTGCGCGCTGTTCACAATGCACCTACAATTTACCTCATTGAATCAGCACAATTGAAGCATTTTATTGGTTGTTAAACTACTGACCTGCTGTTCGCCGTCGATGCAGCCTTCATTGCTCACTCCCAAAAACACATGCAGTCGCTAAAGGACTGTTTCTTTGGGCTAACAATCAGTATGAGTAAGACCAAAGTCTTTGGTCAGCGGATTGTATCGCCTACAATCATCACTGTTGGAAACTGTCAAGTACATCATTCCACATATCTTGGTTCAACCGTTACGGATAACCTCTAGACACGGAGATTGATAAGCGGATAGACAGAGCAGCTTTCACTTTGTCCCGATTGAACTCTCGTGTTTGGAGGTATGTAATAACCTTAACAAACCAACAACACAGGATAGGCAATACTCTGCGAGCAATAATAACTTACTGAATTCATACTTTAACGGTGTTATATACACCCAATATCACGTATTATGTTTACCTGTTTTAATTAAAAGCCCTTCAATATGGACATCTCGGTGTGACAAATCTTCCATTATTCTTTGGATTGCATTTAAAATCAAACTACTCAAAATATATCGATAGTTGATTTGTTTTTGCTTGTTATATTTTTTTCTTAGTTCCCATATTATTCTGTGGTTTTTTGTATAGCTGTATGCTTTTGTGACCAATAGAATAGAATTAAATTAAGTACGTTTTTTCGTACCATTTCGCAGATACGAAAAATCTTGGGCGCATTGAATGTCCCTCTCGGTATGCTCCTGATTGCAGTGATGAATCAGATCTTTTTCCGTGGATTCAACTTGCCTACCGCGAACGTTCCCCCGTCCAATCAGATTGACCCTTCCCGCTGGAGCAATGTGATCAACCTACAGCAAGTGACTGCAATCCCAGCCGACAAAATCGTTCTAGTTCACGGCATCGCGATCGCCATCGGTTTTACACTGTCCATCATCATTTTCACAGAAGCTGCTTTGAACGGGTAAGTGTGTGTGTGTGTGTGTGGAGGCACGATGTTTTTGAGGCGCTAGCTTTGCATTTATGCAAACATTGGTTGGATTTTCATTCTTAATAAATGCATCCGAAACGCCACCTTTCTCTCTGCTTTCTTCACACAGATTAAGGTCACTAAGTGCTCGCCAGAAGCTGATCTTGAGACACACGTTAAACTTTACTGCAACTGCGCAGCTTACGGCTGATTGGGTCAGTCTACAGAATGAGAAACGCTCGTATTCCGAAAGATCTGCTCTATGGTAAGTTGAAATCAGAAGACGACCTTGAGTAGGCCGTGCTTGGGGTACAAAGACGTTTGTAATAAAGATATGAAAGCTCTTGACACTGTTGATGCGCAACGGCCTTCATGATTTTCCTGATCAAATTGTTTTAGTATTCAACGGAAGCTTGCTTAATAAGCCATGTTTTGACGAGGCGATCGTATTTTTGAGGGACACAGCTTCTTTATTTAACACGGCATATTTTAATAACTGATAATAGCCAAGAAAAACGAAAACTCTCGTCACACAGGCCACAATTTTAACAATGACAATCGCTGTCATTGCTCTTCAGTCATTATCGAGCCGTTGAACTGTTTCGCCTTGGTTTTATGAAGTAGTCTAAAAGTAGACAATTCTTTTAAAAAGACCTTTAAGATTGCACTCCAAACACACTTGATGGTTTTTCATTCCCACATATCATTTCACGAAATAATTGATCTATTTCGTCTTTTCCCCTAAAGGATTTGAAGATACAAGTCGAGACTCGCCGATCACACATCATCAGCTTGCATCATCAATCGTCCCATCCACATCACCGCTTCAACAACAGTTTGACGCAATGCTTAGATCCGAATGCCGAAGCATGCACCGTGTTGTGCGGGACTGTGGAATTTTTGCGCAAACCGCTGATTGTCTTTCTTCGCATGGTCACCGGAATCGAGCACTCGTGTGCCTCCGAGGTTAACGTGCCGGTTCGTTTCATTTTCATCTATCTCGGACCGAGCTCAGAGGAATTCAAGTACACCAAACTGGCACGAGTGTTTGGAATCATGATGACAAGCGCGGTAAGTCTCTGTCTCCAAACATTGAATGGTAATCATTCCAGGCGCGTTTATTTGGCATAAATGTAAGTAGGAAGCTGCCTTTAAACAACCACGGATTGAGTACTCATTTTGGCCAACCATTGTTTTACAGTCGTGCTCATAAGGCCTTTGCTTATCCACGTTTCCATTAGTAGGACGTGATAAATTTGCTATTCCATCCCCCAGGGTACTAGTCAGTCGAACAGATTTTCACAAAATGCAACCTTCAATAAAACGGTCTCTATACCACTGCCCCTAATTACCTCGGTTACCAGACAAGTTTTGAAACGTTTCTCCATCAAAGCGCTAGGCTTTCACGTTTTCATTTAAAGTTGAAGCTTGTATAACAACTCGATAATTTCCATGCGATTCACTTTCGAAGCGCGTAGCAGTATTAGTGTTGCAGCATCGAAACTATTGCTTCATCCGAACGGGAGGTCAATTCTGCTAGGCGAGTTTAAGCTTGATTTATCGAAACCAACTTACTAATTCGTTGCTGTTCACAATTTCACATTTTTAGAAAGTGTAGAAAGTCAGTAACCTTCTTTCCGTACACATTAGTACGAAAGAGCGACTCTTGTATAAAGGTAAAGTAGTTCGTTTTCAGAGGGTTTTGTGGTTAAAGTGCCACCGCAGTTACATATTTGGAATATTTTAAGCTGCTGATTTAGTTCTCAGTGCTACTGGTGGCGCATATTTCTGAAATAGAATTCTACTAATGGAACCCGTCTTGTGCAGTTACGATGCAGTTTTTCGCAACCTCTTAAGATTTCCTTCTTTTATTTTTACTTTTTGAGTGTTAGTCACCCACTATACTCATTTCATACAATTAACAGCACAATATTTAATTGAATATACTGAAACACCCAGTAACATACTAACAAACCTCTATTCAGTATGCGCCCCAAATAAAACCCCTGCTTTTCTACCCTTCATATACCCGAAACGTTTCTTCCCCTATCCGTCTCAGCCATTCCGCGCTGGAATCTACGAGGCACAAACCGTAGAGGATGTTCTCCGCTCGATTGACATATTCATGTCTGACGCGCTCGTGATGCCCATAGCCAAATATGCAAATCCGGACGCACTGGCCGGTATGTTTCGTTTGATTGAAGCGTACAAGAAGGAAATGGAAGATGAGCACGAGTCTGGAGCACGTCGAGGTAAGTCGCAGCATTTGTTGTTCGTTAACACGATCACTTTGCCAAATACTCTTGAAAACAACGTTAGCTCCAAACAGCTTCTGGTTATATTGCCCCATCTACTTAGAAATGGACACAACACAATGTTTGAGTTCTATTCAATTGTAAGTTCGAATCACACGTGTCAGATAATTGATGCCTCGGTGTGGATACGAGATTTGTTTTAATCAGTAGCGATTCGTGCGTCTGTGTGACACGAAGTTGGAGAACATGACCGAAACGGCCTTGATTTTATCAGTTGGACTTGTTGAAGTTGTTGTCACTTAATTCGTTGAACCAATATACGGAATAATGTTTGTGGTATTATGCTTGAACAACAAGTATCCACTCCTTCCTTCAGCATAG